>JAQFZE010000462.1:0-26353 GCA_034695245.1 Dicyrtomina saundersi | reverse complement strand
TGGACGTCATACCAGCTACTAGCCCCCCCCCCGCTCCCCTAAGCTCCTTGGTCAACATTTTTGCTAATAGCGGCCCCCCCCCCCCTAAGCGTGGACTTAATATGTACGTGACCCCTTGAGAGACTTTTGGTTTCGTGAATTTTCAGTAGAAGAAGCTTTAGTTTATGGCATTTTGAGCATGACCTCCCCAATTTAAATTTCGACAACACATTAAAAGACATTACTGGAAGTCTGATACAATAATATGTTTTATTGCAGTTTGGCTCGAGCGAAAAGAAATGCTGTAGCCAATCAGTTGGCTGTTGTGTACCAACCACCTATGGGAAGTGCAGGAGGAGATAATGCTTATATTCATAGTAGCCCAAGTGGCCCAGGGAACCAGGTAAAAACGTACATCGATAATGGAAAATATTCCGCTAAACCGAAATCAGGAAACCTTCCCTCTCTGCATTCTCCCAGAAATTATCGGCAGGTAAGAAAGTTGGAGATAAAGATCAGCGAATTTTTTTCAATTCATGCTGTGAACTAATTTTTTACTAACAAAACTTTGCCAATTTATGTGTTTTGCTTCATCCTTTGAGCTCATTATTGCAAAACTTGCAAACTAACAAAAAATTTGAAAGCTTCCTCAGCTTTGTGATCTCTTCTATACATGCAAGCACAAAGTTGAACTGGGAGGTGCATCGGGAGAATGCATTGGAGTGAAAGGTCTATTGTCTGCTAGCTTTCTTGTATGTAATTATGCGTCTTTAGTACTTAGGTATCTATAGTTCTTTGTACTGTCTGGTTTTTGTACAGTATCTATATTACTATATATCTATATTATAAGCAGCTTCCTGGGTTTATAGAGGGATACATTAAAATGGGGTTATCACGGGGAATACAGGGATTTATTTTCTTGTTCATATGGGAAGCTAAATAGTTATATTAAATATATTCATTTGTCAAGTATGCCTTGGGGATTTGTAATAAAAGGAATGAAAGGAATTTAATGTCGATAAAAGATGTTTTATCTCTTGATATCTAGATGTTACCCGCCACGAATAGAGATCCTGACCATGAGTTAGGGTCGCAATCATTAGATTGTGAACCTACTCCTCCTATGCAACGGCAAGGATCAAAGAGTAATTTTTTTCTTCCTTCAAACAACATGATGGATGACGCTCCAGTGGGTCATAGTGGTGGACGTCATATACGAGGACCATATACTCATGGATCCCCACATCCGAATCGACAAAGGTAGTGATCAAGTTTTGTAGTCTTTCAGCTTTCACATCGTAGCTATCAAGTATTCATGTAGGAGTACCGTTTAATGACCTACTATATTTCGTAATACATACATCATTTTGACCATTGTACATAGGTACATGTATATATACATTATTTTTTTGAAATAATAAGAGGTAGTACATTTTTTAAAATATAATATTTGTAATTTCTGTGACATTGTAGAAGCTTTGATAATTAATTTTACTTACTAATAAAATCGTAGTGTCATTATGACTGTATTTTTTGATGTTATTACCCCTAACACTAGTGTTCATGATTGTATCACTATTTCTGTTGGTAGTTTGTAGCTATTCTATTTATTTTATAGATATTTACTAACATGAGATCCTGCTTTTTCTGTAATTAATTTTTACTCGACCTATTAACTAAGATTACTAGTAAATATGCAAACGTACTTATTGTTATCTCAACACTGTAAATATAATTTTGCTCTTACTTTGTAGTTAGAGACATATTTGTAGATTTGATTTTTATACGTAGTGAGCTAAAGAGTAAAAAAAAAAGCAAATATGCAACGGGGAGAAGGTTTTGGTGTGTTGTGGTGGCTTGATTTATTTCTAGTGTTTGGCAAGCATGCACAGGAAGTGAGCAAAGCATGAGCTCCTCCGCTTCAATCTACTTTCGCACTTCAACTTCTACAAGAAACCTTTATGCAGAAAGCGGCGAACCAGCCAGAACTGTACAGCAGGAGCAGATAAGGATGGCTCAACCCCTGGAGTTACCCAAGGCGTAGACACTGTCCTGTATGTACTCTTCTCTCTCCTCAAAACATTTGCATCCTTTAGCTTGTTTCAATTTTCAATGCACGTGCATATCTTACTTAATTGCATTTAACTAACAAAGCCAGTGACATTTTTCTTTCAGTCGTATTATTCTTTATCGTCGGCGGATTGGATTTGAGTCGTATGGAACGTTTACATTTTCACTGACTTAGTTTTCTCAGGGACTGAACTTGTTGAATGATTTTTTTAATTAATATAAATCAATTTAATATAAATTCACTTTGAATTTTCCTTTGTCTGCTGCTCCATACAACACTGTTAATCACGTTTTTTTTGTTCGTAAACAGTTTTTATTCACTAGATCCCGTACATATTACTGCGATTGGCATGCTCAAAACTTTGTTACATAGGGTTATTGCGAGTAACACTCGTATTATTATTAAGTGAAATGACAGAGATTAAAGTTCTTAAAATAAAGTTCTTCTCTGCAGAATGTGATGGAATGTTTTTTGTGTTTGTTTTTCGCAACTTGCAACTTTTTTTATAAATTTAACTTCAGTACTAATGTTGTACATATAATTATATACTTAATTCCTCGTTGACCCCAGTCTATATAGTCATTCATTTCCTGTTGTAAATTGTAAATTATATTTGTACACAATTTAAACCACTGAGTGTGTATGAAACTGTAAGAATATGTCTTTTCGCAAATAATTCAGTGTTTAATGTCTGTCCAAGATTTATACCTATATGACCTATTCTGCAATCACCTAAATGTAATTATTTAAGTATCTCTCTCTGTGTTGCTTTCACATGTCGTTTACATGTTTTTATGTATTCAATCCCTTAAATGTGTTTCACTCAAATTGTAGCAAATTTAATGCGAAAAGGTTGTCTCCGAGTAGTTTAAAGGTCTCCCGGAATATATAGACGATTGGAATTTATTTTTTCAAAAATATAATCTTCGTATTTGGTACATATACATAATTTGTATATTTATTTCTCGACTGTGCTATGTAAAATTTGGAAGATGCAAAAATGTATAATTACATGCGCAAGTATGTAGTAATTCGGGAATAAGGTATCCTTCTTTTGGCCTTGAACATTCTGCTAAGCTTGTAATAATGGAAAAAACTTGGTAAAAGTAGTTTGCTTATAACATTAGTGCTGAAAATTAATTGGTTCAACACAGTGTACAGAATGGCGAAGATTTGTTTAGAAGGAAATTGACTGTGATGATGGAGAGCTGCAAAATAATGCGTTGTAGCCACTTTGCAAGATTTCATAATTATTTTAATCACGATAATAATGCAAGAGTTGATAAAGAAATGTATTGCTGGTCTGTGATGCAAAATGCATGTTGACGACATTGTTTGGTTTGAGCGCATTCTTGTAGAATAGAAAATATGTAGATTTAGAGAGAGAATTGTGAAGGTCATTTTGGTGGAACTGTATTTATGAACTTGGAAATATATTGTAGGAATGGAGAAGGTATTCGATCCCGAAGTCATACTCCTGATTCACTCTCATCGCCCTCCGATCCGGGTAATAGTGTTAATATGGCAAGTCCAACCCTTCAGCAAAAGATTCGTGCCATCGGCGGAGTTCCTACTCCCTTTGCAGCGTCAGCCAGTCCAATGCCGCGTCGATCAAATCCTCCAACTCCAACACAGATTGTTCGACCGGATTTTATTGGGCTTTCCCATTGTGGTGTATCCTCGTCATCGAATCCTCATACTTCCCGAGTTCATCAACCCCCAGTTTACTATGACTCTTATAATATGAATGGTGAGCAGAGACGTTTTCTGTCGGAGGGTGAACTCCTGTACGATAGACAATATCATGTGAATGCTCCTCGAGAAACTTCTGGTCCTATACGTGAATTAGCTAGTTCTCCCCAAAGAGGTGTTTATCATTGGAAAGACAATTCGCCTACCACAGCTCCACCTTCTTCTTCCACAAATTATGGACCGATGGGGAGTTATTACCATTCTAATCCTACGAGTCCAATTCAACCAAATGTAATGAATAGTAGTGCTCCGAATAGTGCTGTGAATAGTCGTGTTTACTATCATCATGGAGTGGGTTCCCATCCCGGATTTAATTCTTCCCCTCCCACAAACTATCTAATAAATAGCAAGAGTATGGGAGGGGCAGTGGGAGGAGTGATAGGGAATGGTAGTGGAAATGTAGGTGGGGCACCCGTCTCACCCAATATGAACAAGAAAAAATACGTCGTCGGTACTGTCGGGGGTGGTAATAACGGCGATGAGACAGTTCGACCTAGTCCGATTTCACGACGACCCATGAGCTTCGTTCGAGCTCTAGAGATGACAGACTCGATCGAGATGACCAATTCTAATAGAGGTGCCAACCGAAACAGTCCTGCTGGAACGCCGAAGGGCTCTAGCCAAATTCTTCTCAATGATGTTTCCGATAGAGCCAGTGTTTACGACATGAACTATGAAATATCGGTGTAGCCTTATTTTTGAGATTTCTCTCATTATCTAAGCATATTATTATTATTGTTGTTATTCTTATTCTTAATAATTATAGATTTCTATAGTTGCTCATTCTTCATCCCAATTGATTGACAACTTAGAAACTCAATGTGGTATTACATTACATTACGATTAGCTACATTATTATATTTACATTGCATTACATCCTACATTACAAATTAAAAATTAACCTACTAAGCTCTATATTTACTCTTAATGTTTGGTTGAATTTCTCAACGGTGTGGAACTAACCTAAACTGTTTGCCTATCTGTCTGTCTGTGTCATCGTTCGTATTTTTTAGAATTTATCACATGTCCATAACCATAATATGTATTTCGTGTCTATTTATCTACTTGTATACATTGTTGAAGGATATCTAACTATCACTTTGCGTATATACATGATGTTAATTAGCTGTACCAGTCCCTATGTGTTACTCGTCTCCTTCAACCACATGTAATTATAATATAACTAGTATCAATAATTATATGAAAGCTTATGGGCATAATAATATATTTATTCAATCTGTGCATAATATGATTGCATTACCTATTGTTATTATTAGTCTTACCAATTACTTTATTATCTAATAATTACTTAAACTATGTCTACCTGTTTGTCTAATTACGCTTTACCTAAGCTTCGAACCAGTGTCAGAAATAAGAACTACCTTTAAACCATTACACCTATACACCATATAGCTACAACATCCTTTAATGTAATGATGGTGACAAATGTAGTAGCTATAAACTCATCCTTTCACCCGTATATGTATAATAGGAGCAGGACTACGGTGCGTAGACACAACAATCGCAGATCTCTTAGGATACATGGAACAAATCAAAAAAACAAACTTTTACATCCGTTTTGCTATAAATATACTATAGTTTCTCACAACATTAGTACGACGTTTTAAAAGTAATATTATTTTTATTACTCATTCAGCCCAAATAATATGTTAGTAGGATGTACGTTTAATGAATAATTTATTTTGTTTTATTTAGTTCAGTCAAATACTATTACTTTGATACTACTTTGACTCGTAAACGAAACGTTTCAATTAGCGCATTTCCTGTATAAACAATCACAAAATCAATGGCTTACAAATCCATTCGACATATTTCTAATAATAATTAATATGTAATTCAGATCCAGTTTCTGTTATTCTTTCCATTATTTTTTTCATGATGACTCTATTAATTATATTGCTAGGATTATGCAATTAACTATATTATTATTATTTTTACTTATTCGTTTTTTATTTGATTTACCGTTCATTGACGTCACTAAAACATCTTATTTTGCTGCAGGACAGAGGTTCTTAAAATAGCTTTAGACGTTATAATCATCACCTAGATATTCAAGTATACAGGTATGGTGACTAAAAGGAGCATTTACCTGCATGATAAGATCACCTTAATATTTACAGGATCAATTATTAACCATTTAATTAAATAATTCTATTCCGTTGTACATTATTTATATGATATAAAATGAAGATAATACCCACACGGAGCTATGTATACACATGTGGGGGTTCTGGAAGAAAAAACAGTATAATCTTATTTATCAAATTTTTGTATTCGCCCTTAAATGATTACATTATTGATACATAATATTGCTATATACAGATACTGCATAAAAAAAGTTTGTTATGTCTAAACGTCGTGAAGCTGTTTGTAAATGAGGGGAAGGGAATGAGGAATTTTATTGACTTGAAAAGTATAAGCGGCCATTTCATGTTTTGTTGTTCTTGTTGTTTGTTGATAATAATGTATAAAAAAATGAAACTATCGTCAATCGTCATATTATTAGATAATATAAATTATTATCGTTACTGTATTATAAGAATAAGTCAACGAATATTATTAAAAATTCAAAATACCGTGTAATAACAGTAATTATTATAATATATACCATCGACTCCGTAAGAAAGAGAAATGAAAAAAAAGATAGTATCTAGTAATATATAATAATATTATACAAAACCTTGACTGAATAAAACGAGGGTAGGAAGGGTAAATTGCAATTACGGGATGTGAGATGTAATATATAATTATGTAATAATATGTTTTGATTTGCCTACGATTGGTAAGATTCTCGTTCCCATCACACAATAATTTTTATTGGATTAAACATAATTATTATTATGATAGCGGCAGCTGGGTATTGGATTACTATTGTTTGTATAAGTAATTACGGGGTTCAGACCCATAGGAGACAACGCGCGGCGTTGAGTTAACCTGAATTTTAATTAATTAATTATATTATATTTAATAGGAACAGAAATTATACTCATCAAGTATATTGTACTATATATATTATCTACAATGACTTAATATTTAAAATAATCAAATAATGCTTTACCTTACCCAATATGTAATCATAATATGTAATTAGTGTCACGAATATTTGCTCATCCGGTTCTAATTATTTTGCTTCTGATGGACTACAAAATTATTGTTATTATGATTATTTATTTCGTTGAGTTTTGATGATTTTTAAATATTTAAAGTAAGAGATAACGAGTTATTACTTTGAGCTAACCAGATTTATTCAAGTTTTAGGTACCTCTCAACGTCTCAAATATACAAAACGTCGGTGAAGGATCAAATCCATATACTTCCATTCTTCACTAAAAACAAATCGGTTTGCTTCCAATTTTCTTTACATCAAACTTCTTCCAATGATATTATAGAGGAAAGAGACGGTTTTGCTTTTAGAGAAAATTGGAAGGAAACCAATTTACTTTTAGTAAATAATGGAAGGATACGGATTTGATCCTTTACCGACGAAAAACTATAGCCAAGTCTCAGGAGTACATAATACACAGACTAAAAAGAGAAGATTAAATCAAGAAACCAAAAATGATAAGTGGCGGGTGTGTATCATTACTTACTCAAGATTTTTTAATATTGTAATTTAATTTTGTTGAGTTAAAGTGTCAAAGTTCAATATGCATCATGTTTGAAGAGTAATAAGAAGACACGGAAAGTAAAAATGGAAAATCTTTTTTCAAGAAAAAATTGTATTGATACCAGCAACTAATAATGATTTTATATGATTAATTAATGATTAATAAGTTGTAACAATTACGATTAGTAATAGAAGATTACTTTGGTAGGTACTATACATATAGGTATAATTATATTTTTTCGTTGCTGGGGTACATAGATCTCTATTAATACAGAAGGATATGTTGGCGGGATTAATATTAATTAATTACTATTATTATTACTATTGTATCTTTAGAGATAATAATGACGAAATAATTTATGTACTATCCTGGCAAATCAACTTTTATACATATTATTATGTATGCCTACATAATAATAATAAGTTAGCTTTGTCATGTTTAATACTACTGTACTACCTTGAGCGATGTTATGTTGTATTAATTAATTATATAAAAAAAAATTATTAATATTATTTTATGTGTGCTGAAAAAAGAATACTACTTGCTATTTCAGTGATGAAATTAATAACTTATTATATATTAACTCTTATTAAAATGAGTCAATCATACGCAGTTGCGTATAAATTATTACCAACAGTTTTTTTGAACACGTTTTTTATATTTCTTTATTTTCAGTTATTATTATGTCTTGCTTTTTATATTATTATATGAGTAACTCTCAATAATTAATTAGCTTCGTTATCTCTATAATTCTTTTTCTATCACCTCTTCCATTTTTCATTGCTATTGCTACAAGGAGTCTAGGTATATTATGTAGGCTTCACCTTACTTGTTACGAATTACCTGTAGGAACTACACACATTTATGTTTGATTCTCCTGTAATTATATATACTCATCAAAGTTTTGTACGTATTTGACCGTCGTTCTTCAGTAACGATCGGATTCATACATAATTATATTTATATAATATATAACTGGAATCCATGCTGAATCAATAATGCATCCTATGCCCAGCATACAACAATTATGTAGTACCTCATGGTACGGCATCCATATCTTTCATTGTAGTCATATAAAAACACAAAACCAAAAATACCGTCTGATCCCTTCTTGCCACTATTTAGTTTTTATTATTATTGTCTTTTGATTTTTGATAAATAGTCATTAAAAGTAAAGAAATACGATTTTAGAATCGTATATATATATATATATATTGCTATTTACATTACTTAGAGATGATAATCATTCGTTGGTCTTTAATATCGAAAACTTACTACTTCCTACTTGTTTTTAATGATAAAATTACTACAGCATAATAATTTTATTATATAATACGTAACTATAAATTATTTCAAAATTACAATAATTACAGACGAATTACTCTGCATGGTTAATCACTGAATTTAAAAGCAAAATACATTGCATAACAATGACATTATGCGATCATTATGCTACACAAATACAAAGGTTGGTTGAATACCGTCCTTCCTACTGTCTGATGTTGCCGCCTATGCCTTTAGTAAGGAAAATGCAGATCGAGTATCCAGGAGGAAAGTCTGGAATTAGCACGCGGACAGATCAAAATAATGACCTTGTAGTGGGCTTGTAGAGAAAAAAACGAAGTATCGAATGATATTAATAAGTAGTATGGTGGTGGGAATTAATATTACACTCTAATTAACAGGGTATTGTGAAAAATATTTGAGATGAGAAAATGAACGTCTGACATTGAATAGCATAGTGATAAATGTTCAATTCTAAACAATACGAATAAGACAGGGAAGAGATAGAGAATTGGTCATAAAGTTGACACTTTCTCAAATACTGCTTCACTCATAATGACAGGTGTTAAATTCGTGGTCATGATTGAGTTACGATGAAGATTCCACTCCGAGTCTTTGTCCAGGTCTACATCATGAGGGCACGACCTTGTAAATTGACATAATGGACACTCGACGATAGTTGAGCGTACGGAAGACTTTAGTTTCTGCAATTATTTTTGAAATCATTAATTCATGGTGAATGACGATAAATATAAATATCCTTAATCATGGAATATATAAATTCATCAAAGTAAGCAGCATATGAACTATGATTTATTCCATAAAGTAGACAATAATGATTTTTACAAACCTCGTAAAACGTTGCACCCGTTGCTTTTCGGAGCTGAATTAAAGCGAATATAGGAATTGTAACCAGTGAACACGAGGCAATGATCCAGCCAATCGCCTCTAAAAATATTTTTAGAATAAACATATTGCAGTTTTGCAGAGAGGTACATCATTATACATAGAACGTAGTTTACCTACTGAATTAACAATATAATTTTTGACGGCATGCGGAAAGGTATACATTCATAATTATACTACGCAAAATATGTCAAGAAACCACACGCACCTGCCCACCATGGATACTTATACTTGCCATTGTCATACGTAGGTTGCTCATAGTCAATAAAACTAAAAACCCACACAACCTATAAAAGAAAAAAAATATACGCGCTTGTTAGAAATTGGGGGTTTAAGAATGAGCCCGAGCAAATATTTTTTTTTTGTAACTAAATACGTATACCCAAAATAACGAAATTAAAAAGTCTGTTTGTACCAATATTAGAATAGGGGCTGCAAATCTCCAGCAAAATATGAAATACAATGAGGGTTTCCTCCCAGTCATTTCCTGAATGTTTCTACTCAATCTTGGAACACCATAAATCCATATAATAGCCAGTGTTTCAAAAAATGCTAGGTACATTAGTGAATACTTGGCGGCGTAGTCATCAACTAGTTGGAAAATGTAGATCCCTCCCTTAAAAAGAAATGAAATAACATAATATTTTATTTTATTTAGCCATTTTGGAGTCAGCTCATACAACGTTTTGGTATTATTTGCAGATCATTTGAACAAATAATGTAATAGAAACTTAAATTAATTAGTAAACTTAGCTTTAGGCTTTTGATATTTGAATATTTGAATCATCATATATTTCGAATTTCAAATCATTTAATAATAAAGTATACAGACCTGCATCACATTCGGCAATCCTAGAAAGAATGAAATAGTGCACACAAACAACACCAGGATTTCATGACGCTTGAAATATCTATGCATCATTCTTGGGAAGCCATCTCTCACTGCTGTAACTACGACCTCCACCATAGCAAACTGAAAGAAAAAACAAGATAATTTCTGCTCTTGTGCTGAGGTCATGGGTCAATCACTATTTCTAATTTATGTGACATAGGTTAGGATATTGGAGTTTTTGAAAGAGTTATAGAAGAGATAGTAATCTATGGGATTGTCATATCATCTCACCTCATGATTGAGTGCTACACAGAGAAGCGTGGAGAAAAATAGAACGGCCCAAATATGTGGAACTGGCATTTTCATAAGAATTTGTGGGTAGATGACAAACACTAGTCCGGGACCTACTCAAGATCATCGTTTTACAAGAATTAGGAATAAAAGATCATACAAATTAGCACAGAGACTAACTATGCCGGACGAATGATTGACAAGTAAAATATTACTCAAGATCCAGATATTATTTGCAATAACAACAATATATTTAAGATAGAATGGTCAAGTAGGTGTAAGTATTTGTGTCAAGCGTGGCTATAAACCTTACCATCGGCCACCACATCATCTACTGTTGTCCTCTGTTCCAAAGCTATATTTCCCAGCATTGAAAATACAGTTATGCCGACTAGAACACTAGTCACTGCATTCGTGAGTGTTATAGCAATTGTGTCCGTCAGAACATTATTTGAAAATTTATTGTAACTGGAAAACGTCATGATTGACCCCATGGCTAGGCCCACGGAGTTAAAATTTTGAGCTGCAGCATTCACCCATACCTTATCATAGAATACACACATTTACATACTTAATTATATATGCCTATACAATACATAAGTACATTTTTTGCTTCGCTTGGTAGCCGTAACAATAAAGTTAGCCTGTTATGGCAGCAGTAGCGGAGAAGACGGAAATCGTGAGGTTTGTGTTTTCTCATTTTGTTTTGAAAATTGGAATACTTGAATTTCCCGCGAAACCTAAATCTTTAAATTCCAACCGGTTAATACTCTGTAAAAGTGGACCAGTTATGCATCAAAAGAATGGCAGTGACTAGTAGAATTACATATCGTCAGTGAAGGATCAGATTGGTTTCCTTCCAAATTTTGCAATAATCGAATTGGTGTCCTTCCAATTTTATTTAAAAGCAAAACGGTTTCCTTCCATCAAAATTGGTAAGGGAGGAAACCGTTTTGATTTTAGAGAAAAATGGAAAGACACCAATTTGCTTCTAGCAAAAAGTGGAAGAAAACCGATTTAATCCTTCACCGGCGATATGTCAATTAGGACGCCAATATTTAAATACTTAACTATATTGCATTTTCTCAATTACGACATGAGTCGTATTCTCTTTCCTGTACAAGGCTGTACAAGGCCTCAATGAGTCTACTTACAAAGCTTGTTAATTAATGTTAACATGCTAACAAAGGGGGTAATATGAAATAATCTCCGGTCAGAAGCCATGCATTGTGTGATTCTGCCCATAGAAAGTAAACTCATAGATCACACAAAAGCAAGGCATAGTGTCTGGCTGCCTGGCTCCCGTTGACAACAATAATAATTGTAAATGGCTATAGGATGGTAATAATAATTACTAGACAGTTCTAATGACAATTGTGGAGGGACAATTGACGAGCGATTCATTAAAAAGGCTAGTAGGCCCGGACTTTAGATCAGAAGAATGAGAGATACAGAGGAAGAGAAAGCGAGAGAGAGAGAGGGGGATGTATTCATTTTCCTTCGCTGTAATGCAAACAACTAAAACTATCTATAATATTTCATATTTAATTCCCTACTGTTCCGCTGTATTCATGGAGATTATTGTATTGTATAGAGATTGTCAAATTCATAACTAGCCAAAGCCAATCGGTATTTTCAATTTTAATCTTTTGCAATCTTTACAACCGTCGCGGACGTGGATGTGGGCAAGAACTATACATCCAGTAATTAGTGGATGAATGGATAGCTTTTATTACTGTTACTGCTACCGATGCGACGATGTTGAATAATGTGATCTGATGAGTATATAGGGCTTCGGGACATTAATTAGGTAGCTTCACTTGACCATCACTTTACTAAATATTAAAGGACGGTTCATTCAATTTTTGATTTTGGACTTACTTTAGCATCCAGCAGAAGGTCCCACCTGGGTCTAAAAAAGAATCGGAGGCCTTGGTCCGCTCCTGGAAGCGTCAACGAAAATATTAAGAATGCAAAGAGCATTATGTACGGAAAGGTAGCCGTCAAGACAACAACTTTCCCCGAAGATCGTACACTTTTCCATAGAGCAAAATAGACTAGAACCCAGGCACAGAATAGACAGAGGACAAGCTCATTTCGAAGGTAGCCAGGAGCCTCAATTCCAGAGCTTCTTTGTAAAACCTTCCCACTGCAGAGTAAAGAAAACATTAAAAAAAGCCATTGAAAATCTGTAGATTATTGTGTATTCATGATGGGAGAATATTTCAATCTACTTTATAATAATATAATCTTAACTCTGAAAATACCTTCTATATGGTGTGCAGACGTTACCTTCCTAGTGTATAATATCCTTTTATGAATTATATTAGCCGTTTTTCTAACGAACACGGTGTCATATTGAATGGCACAGATTTGCGTGACAGAATTGAATACTGACTTATATACATACGACGAGTCGAGTTCGTTCGTTTTTTAATGGATTACTTCACTTTTACTATGCATTTGCTATGGAATAAGCATGTACGTACTACACCTTTCCAAAGTAGCTACAATGTATAATTCAAATGCACAGATGTAGCACTGCGTGCTTTTTCAAGTAGTCACCCTTCGCAGTCCATGACACATATGACATATTCTATGTGTACAGCAGAAAGGGAGAAACCACATAATATCATTGTCATGGACAGATACATGGATTCCTCCGATTCCAATTCAGTTATTTTCTCTAGTGCGTCAAAGAAACATGTACTCGAGCTCACAGCGTTACTTGAGCCGTGCGTAATTTACTGCAAGTTCAGTCTGACAATGAGACGTTCAGTTATTTACGTCTCAAAATCCTATAAATATATTTATTTGTCGTACGAACACGCAACACTTCATACTAAATACTACACCAAGACGAACAACCTGAGTTTAGCTCACAGTATACAAACTAGTCCAAATTCACAACTTTCCCTTTCCATACATGCTTAAATTAATGCTTCTAATTCCCTTCTCATATTTCAGGTCTAGCACATAAATTGATCGTGCAAATGACAAGTCCTACACTTCTCGCTAGCTTACCCTGTAATTTAAACATTAAACAGCTGTTTCTATTTTTAATAAATTTTAAAATACATCCCTACGTAATTATCATGTGTGTAAATGAAATTAGAGAAAAAAAACTTTAAAAAAAAACAAGACTGGTTCAGAAAAAGACTATATACATACATAAGACTATAGACTAGACTTCCGAATAATAATTAATATTATGGCACTGTATATACAGTTCACCTCTATAGGTATATCTACTCGCTACAACGCTGCATTAATTAATTCGACATCTTGGCAAGACTTAACCAGGGAGAGAGAAGAAACATCTCATATTTTATGTCGTCAGAGGGAATACACCATTCCACACTGACATACAATCAGGATCAAGATCGAGATCGAGACTCGACCCTCCTTTAGAAGGCAGCGAAGCGCAATAAAAGTATAAAATGTGTCTAATTCTAATGGGCACTATACCCCCGCCTATTTAAAAGTCATAAGCTTGTGTGCGTACAAAAGTTGGTAAATAACAAAATTACAGGAATATTTAAAAGACACTCACTCATAGAACTCCTGTGTCACGCTGCTCCGGTTGTGAAGGTCTGACTCATCATAGTGTGCCACAGTAATATTCAAAGGATCCCAGCAATTTTTCGTATTCCAGGCGTTGTTACATCCCTGCCATGGAAGCTCCGTGCTAAAAGACGCCACCAAATAGTACACGGCCCAAGCAATGATCACAACGGAATATGTACTCATAATGAAGGACATGACTAAGGAAGCAACTCCAGTCCCTTTTCATTCCCATCAAAATGAAAGCAACATAAGAAAAAAACAAAGCCAAAAAACCCAAATTATACAATGTTATCTCGTCCATCCGCTATAATATAATACCAAAATCAAAATCGTCTCAAGAAATATTATATTGCAACATATACATATATATGATTTCCATTCCAAATCCAAACTCACTAAAAAGCAATCAATTAAATGCCCCATAGGATACGCTCATTTGGAATGTAATTTGTGTACGGGAGCGTAGGATAGTAGACATGCAAGACCGCAAGGTCTTCAATCTACTATCCACATCAACAACCATAACATTTTTTTCTTTGTATTTTTGTTTTATGATAACGATTACGATTACAAACATTTTTTTTTCGGGGGGTATTTTTTTTTGTGAATGATTAGATTGATTTCATAACTGGATGGAAATATCGTTCCTTCCATCGCTCGAGTTGTTCTCCTCAGGACTGGGAAGGAAGGAATGTAATACTGATGAATAAACGTGAATAACTTGTTCTTTGTAATCGTAATTCATTATTACAGAATACAGATAGATAGATGGATGGAGGTAGGGAGGGATAATTATTGTTTTTACCTTTAAATAAAGGACTAATTTTTTCCATGGCTCCAACTGGTCCTCTTCTCGTGAATTGACCAACAGCAAGCTCCATGTACAGCAAGGGCATGGCACATAAAAATAGTGTTGCAAAATAGGGAATGAGAAATGCTCCACCTGCATATAAATTCATGAAAGACCGAATACAGAAAAACTTCCGCAGATGATAAAACTTAACTTACATAATAATTTACATTGAATTTCCTTCGCACGGAATTCCCATCCTATCACCATGTCATAATATATATGTAATCATATTTGGAACTATTCATATTCGTCATTTGTACTCCCGTGAACGCATCAATTATCAATTACAAATGCACCCCACGTTTGTAAAGTCATCAAAGATGCACAGTCCATTCAAAGAATATTACCACAAAATACACTATGTGAATTCACTCTCTGGTTAATTATGGATGTGCATAACGTACACAATGACACAATCAACTGGAGATATACAGTCATGCACGCAGTTAAATTATAAAAGCCCTCTCTCAGCTGTGTGCAGTCAAGCAACAACAAGGATAAGAAAGACCAAAATAATATAATATAGTAATATAATAATGCAAATGTTTTAAATTTGAATAGTAAAAAAAATAAAATTTGATAACTCACCTCCACCTGAAGTTAATTATAAATGTGTTTACACTTGCATCTGATCCTAAACATGGAAGCCCCGTCCTCCACATAAAACAAATTAAACATTGTCCATTAGATGCTTCTCGGATCCTTCCCACTGTCTGACAAAGATAAATTACATTGAGAAGCAAAGGTTTTCTCTGAGTCCATTCCATTGGAATTAAATTGGAAAAGCTCCAAAATAATCGTCGTGTCTATCTTTACCGTACGTCGACATAACTAGTTTCCGTCCTCTGTTCTCATGAACATTAAACATAAAATAATAAAACTTGGGTAACGTATACCTACCTATAAGCTATACGTAGTCTACTACAGTGCATGCACTGTGTACGCAAAAAAGAGAATTTCTATCTATCTTTCTATACATAGTAGTACAAATGCAGAGCTAGATACGCAAACTATGATTAGCCCTTGTATAACTATAATCTTTTTCAGTTTATTTTTGACTCAAGTTGTCCCTAAATAATTATTATAAGTTAAGATAAATAACCAACTTCTTAATGATCAAGAATCAATTTTTAGATTTTTTAATATGCAAAAATTACTGTACAAATGTCTAGAGGAAGGGTCTCCAAGTACCACGACTAATTTTACACACTTTATTAATAGCTTATAACTATAATTTCTACCTATTTATTGCATATTATAATTAGGCAGAAAACGTAATACTATTCTCCACTGACTGAGGGTGGCCTAGCAGAATGAATTACGTTTTTGAATACAAGTGCCCTAAATAAAAATATTTGACCTATAATTTTTATTTTTATTTTTAGATCAAGTTGAACCGTGCTCAAGATATGAATAATAATAACATTATGAAGGGCACTCATTCAAATAAAATATTAAACGAGAACACACACACACGATCTGCTGTTATCGTTGAAAAATATTAATTATTACAGAATACCAAACAAATTTATGAAAAAAAATGACAAAAATTGCATAGGTGTACGGGCTCATTACATATTACATACAATTACATAAAATCTAAATGGAAAACTAACTTTTGAAGGCCAGGTATGGAAATCTCCATACATTTCCGAGTCCAACCGAAAAACCAATACATGCTAAAATGAACTCCGATTTACTCCGCCAATGTTTTCGCCGGAATCTGTAGCCACTGTCCGTTGAAGAGAAAACACTTGAGACTTCTGATGGCTCTTGTTCATCGTGTCTATTTCATAAACAAAAAAATTCAAGCCATAAAAATATAATAATTACTTTGATGTGCTAAGAAAGCCAACCCTAGGTAGAATAGTATATATCTGTATTCTTCACTGTGTGAGTCGGTGGGGCATTTAATCTGAATTGACGACATATTTATTGCGTGAATATAAAAGAATAGTCGACCCATTACATTAATCTAATCTAATAAAATAAAATACGCATTACAGTCTCAGAAAAGTTCCGTGGACCGTAGTAAGAATAAGAGACGTACAATACTTAAAGCGACGAAGACTTAAGCCGACCATGGTATCATTAATTTTATGATCGGTACAACAACTGATGTATTATGATCTGTGACTAGAGCTCTGATTGGGTCAAAAAATTCTAGTTTCGTTTGCAGTAGAACCCGGATCTCAAGTTCAACTAAACCCTTGTCTTGGCAATTTCGGGGGTCATTAGCATTGAAAAAAATGGAGAATTTTTTTTTATGCTCTGGTTTTTAATAAATCCCGAGCCTAAAGCAAAGTTTGGCGTACTCCCCTGGGGAGTTATTAGAATCTTTACGGTATATATATTTGGTGGTAGTATTCATTCCGGATGGACCCGATTGGAGCTCTATTCTGCCCCAGTCCGTAATTTTGCCTCATGACATAGTAATGGATGAAAATAGGTTGGGCTTTATATATAGAATCATTGTCCAGTGATTCATTTACTTAATTTTTATGATACCACGGATATATACATATAGCAAAAAAACATATTAGACTAGTGTATGTCTCTGTCTTTCCCAATACAATTAAATTCTCTAGTGGAAAAACTTTCTACATAGATACAGGATAAATATATGTAATTCCAGAGATAGACACAAACATGTCACACAAGTTCCTTATAGTTCTAAATATTTATGCAGCAACGCGAATTTCACGAATGACCTAAAATCTTAATTAATTTATTAGGTAATAAGTTGTTGACACTCCTTAAAAACTGAATGTCCTGTGAATGAGATCAATCCTGATTTCTGACTGGATTAATGAAATATGACAGTTGAAGTACCAAAAGATACTAAATATGCCACTTTACGAGCTCTCGTAATTTAGTCAAGGTAGTCATAAGAACCGGTCAGTAGTGGTCAGAATTATACTCCATCTCAAACCTCAACAGTTCCACACAATACAACAAGATAATAAACAAAAACACCTAATATATGTAAGTCCGCCAGCTATTAAAATCATGCTCATTTTTTGGTTATACGATATTGTTACGATTCGCTGAAAATTTAAATTTTGCCTACAAACATAATTATCATATAGCTACAGACAAACCTTACTACAGCCTTCAACCTACAACAACACTGGTTTTGCTTAACATACGAAAGTACTTATAAAAATAATAAAGTGAGGGATGAATATAGAGTAACTAGAATTTCAAAAAAAAAAGAAGACAAACATTTTACTTGGTACTTGAATAACACAGATTGAGTGTTTCTCGACGCTTCCTAATTTGAATAAAATAAAACTGAGGAGGAGGAGACCAACCCTGTATAAAGATATCTGTTAATGGAAGATATGATAGGCCGGAGAGAAAGAAGGAAAAAAAATCTGCGCCATTTATCTTCATTACACGACGCATCAAATAATATATCAAAATGTCAATTGTTCAACTGCCTGTAATAAAAATAGTACAAATGCATGACCACAACTACACTACCCTTGACTCGGATTTCGGTCATTATTGACCACGTACTCTTAGCATGTCCACATCAACTTTTGCTCACACAACAACAACATCCATCCGTCCATCCAAATCCAACCAGCCTATCTAATACTAATCCGCCAGACACAACACAAAATAATACATGGAATGGAATTAACTCCATAGATAACAAAAAAGCTTGGGCTTTGAAAAGTTCAATAGTCAATTGCCCATGGAGTGAGTAGTAGAATCGCAACCATCACCACCAATTTATTGTAAGATTTATTATTGGGGTGTCTGCTTCTATTTGCTACCTGTTCCACCTTCCTTTTCAATTCATATAATTATTTTATGGGCTATAGACGGATATGACCAGACAATTACCAAAAGGTGTACTTCCAAATTGAGAACTATCCTGAGGATGTTCAAAATACATGTTTAAATGTATTTAAAAATAACACACCTACACAGGACACAGACAACAGAGCATTAAATATACAGTCATAATTTGAATTATATAGTCATAGTCATAACCACCCAGCCAGCAGATGTATACTCGAGTACTTGCAAATTTCTGGACGGACTCATATAATAGGATATTCAAGAAAATATTCCATGGGCGCATATTTGTAGGCTTGAAAAAATGTGGCTCCTCCAGACAGATTACTTTTACCTACACACTGTAGGTACGTAATCTAGGGAGGTACTACTAAAAATTAAATTGTAAGTGGGAGTATATATAGGACTGAAGTTGAGTGAGTGTTAAGTCGTTGAGTGTTAAGATTTAAGCAAGGAAGAAAAAAAAGATGAAAAAAAAAGTCTCACATCATGTTTACGATCATGAATGATGCAATGTGTACTTCTTTGCCCCTTCGTCAACTATACATATTACAACTATAGTATTTCAAATAATAAAATACATTCACACCCAGGCTCAAATACATGCATGATATAATTATAAATGGATGCCTATTACATACCTAAGATTCTAAATAATACACCGCATCTCTAATGCAGTTAGAAGCGGTTGGTTATTGAAAGTCTTGAAAAATAGGCATAATATAATTACTATATGATATGAAAGGCGTAGGAAGGAAATCACGTATAGGATGTACCTAGGCCCGGCACATATGGAGACATTAATTATTTAAGAGCACTTTTATTTCATTTCACGGTAGGAATAATAATCTTCGAAATTTAATTTTATTCATTACTCTTCATTTTTGCACTCACATGGATCATATCAATTTCATGAGCGAGTATAGTCAAAGCCGAACCTCTTGTCTTGTCGATGTCTACGAAAATCTTATGTATACCTATACCTATTAACATTTTTAGGATTAGTGTTATAGACGATTCGAAAGAATAGAAGCTTTACGGCGCGGCGCAAGGAAAATACAAAGACGAGTCAATGTGTGTAAATATCATAGTACAGGACTAACTCAGAGGGAATGATAAGAAAAATAATATAAATACAAAAAAAAGTAAAATATATTTGCATATGCCAGGCCTTAACAATTTTCCGGTTTCTCTTTCAATTCAAACATTCTCACGCTCTGCTGCAATGGATTTCTACACCGTCTTGGCTCCCCAGTTTACTCATTGTATACCGTCTTACACCTCAATATATTATAAAATTCGAATCAAAAGTACAATCACAATCCATATCGCCTCTTTAAGAGCCAAAATATACTTAACATACAGATTGTAAATCTGTTGCAAATAAAACATGCATGTGATGTAAAACGTGTGGCCTATATTTGAAAACAGAATTAACTGGCCACAACTGGCCACCTATTATGGCATGGCATATAACTTTTTTAAATATGAACATCTTTTTGTTGAAATTTTTCAATCGAATTTGTAACTAACCATATCTTATAAGCACATCTTACGCTTATTGGAGGAAAATACTAGACATAATTATTATTTCCGCCTTCAATAAGGTTGTTCTACTAACTCGATCCACCTCCAATAATAAGCACTATATACAGATAATCCAGGTGTGAGTATTCGGAAAAACTTTGGCATCCAACACCAGTTCAATACAAGCTATGGAGCTTGTAATACTGGTCACTGTCGGAATTCTACAGAGTATATAAGATTGCAATAAAATAATTCAACGCGAGATAACAAGTAAAAAAAATTTGTAATAATAGTATTCTCATGTTACTCGATTTTTCCTTGCTTGATAATCTTGTGGTTAATCTTTGTGAAGCTTTCAATAGTTGAACCTGAAAAATCTTTTACATATATTTTATGTATGCTCTGAAAACTTTGAGTGTGTTAACCTGTCCCAAAACTAAAGAAGAAACTGTTTTATCACCCACATGTCATAAACTATCATTCATGTTCTATACGGTGACGGTGAGAGGAAATACATGGAGCTGTGCACATAGATCTTGAAAAATATAAGATATATATGCGGCTGGCTGAAAATAAAGTTGAAGGGGAAGGGCGTGTTATAATTGTCAAGTGGAGGGAGATCAATTAAGGAATTATTAATGGCTCACAAGACGTCTTTATTGACAGTGATGGAATAGAATTTAAGAGCTGGGTGATTACCACCACATTTTCTGCTTGGCATGAAACTATCGTTAATCGTCAATACAACATATAGCTACAAATACCAATCCAAGTCCTCGCACAGACTTGGAATAGTTGTATACCAAATCCTAAATCTATATGTACAGCGTAAGTTTTTTTACCTATAATATTATCTAGGCATAGGCAAGCAGCGATAACAATTAATCAATGGATTTTGTTTTTAGTGTCTTTGTAGAGGTGGACTTCTTGTACAAAATCTTATGAAAAATCTTTACATTTGTCTTGGCCATATGTCTCTTGCGGTTATGGGTTTGGTGCTACCATTTTTAAGGTAGGAGGACCGACAAAGATTGAAAAATCGAAGCTGCAGATAATTATATACGGGGGAAAGGGAATAAAAAACCTATAGAGACTTTCATGAATTTTTGCAATTTAACAATATAATTAGACAAGTATATACATTATATACACACTTATTATTTTTTACTTTAAAATAGCTACTGCACAATATTCTATCTTGACAATGTAATGCTCTATGTCAAACCTCACTCTAACTAATTTTGGAACATTTGGAAAGACACGCACAGGAACAACCACGTAAATTACGCAGAACATGAAGGAGATTGTTATTATTGCTTTGCGGATGTCCATATTCCACGTACCCAGTATAAGTGACATCTTCTCTCTTAAACTACTTGATTGAGATGGATACATAGAATTTGTGTATAGATTCCAAATAAGAACTTCTATAATTATTTTATTAGGTGTACTCGGATCGTTTTTTGTATCCCGTCCCGGATTATGTAATTATATGTATATCCCTGAATCTCATACGAGGGATGATACAACTTGTCAATATTATATATACCTACAGTATATGGCTAAACAAACAGAAAAAAGAAAAACAAAGAAATTAGTAAAGTTCACTATCCGCATAAGCTAGTACTGTTTCATTGCCCTGCTCGTATCAAATCATAAAACCTACAATGACACACGCAGTGTGGCGTGCATACTAAAGAATCATTACTACTTGCTATCAACAATGACCTGAAAAAAAATCTAAGCTTATTATAATGTGAGGAGAATATGCGTAAGGAGTTACAAATTATGCAATTTAAACAATTTCATATTTTATATATGAGACTACTTATGAGAGGAAGTGGAGAATAGTTTAAACTTTCAAACTCAACTGTTTCCCATTAAGCACAGGCGGCAATCATCCAGTCCAAGGAATACGAATACGAGCGAAAGAGACAGAGAGGACAGATTATGATTCTAAAATTCTAATATTATCTTGTGCATGTTCATCCATTAGCGCGCACAGCCTAAGAAACAAACCGCTCAGCCAAATAAAGGAATGGATGGAGTAAACAACATATTTTTTTTTCTTTGTTTTTCACTCAACAAGTCTGCTCGCTGACTACACTTTACACTAACATTACAATATTTACAATCACACACACAACTACAACTGCAGCTGTATTCTGTAGTAGGTTGAGTCGATGATGTAGGGATGCGGTATTATGCGGGAACATCAAGACTCATCATGTCATGTGCATGTGTTATCGGCATCCTAAAGCCTGATGGCTGATTTAACCCAAGATAAAAGTGTCATGTAGCTAATTCTTCTATTTTCCTCTTTACCACATTTATATACACCGAAGACCCAAGGCGGCCAAGTCAATAAGCCAAGCTAAACTTACCCCACCTGAGCTTTTCTAATAAAAGTCCTTATGTAAACAAGAAGAAAACAAACTTCTTAATGAAGTGCATACAAGTGAAGGCTTGAATTCTGAATAAAAAAAATAAAATTAATATAGGTACTATTTAGGTAATGAGTCAAAAATATTTTTCTCACCGACGAATCGCACTTTTATTATTGATGAATATAGAGGCAGAACTGGGAACACGTCGAACGTACAGATTCCTCCCATCAGATGAGCCCAGTCCGAGCGATGCAATGCTCTTGACAGTTAACTGAGCCGTAGGATCGGACAAGGAGAATGCATTCCAAGATGGAATATGATAAGCCCAGTCATCATCATTGTTTTTATCATTGCTCCCCAAACCTAGAGAGTGGAGAGTGTTGGAGAGTGTGAATTCCGAGTCTCGAGGCAGGGGTACTAGAGCTGATGATGATATTTGGTCACTTTTCCCTGTCAATAGTTTATCATTCTCCTCAAGATCCGCGTCCACAAGTCCATCATCATCATCAACACCATTCTTGTTGGCATTATTGACATTACTGCTCCCTCCTTCATTCGTAATTAAAATTCTTGGAGTATTCTTTAAAACTATTGGAATGAATCTTGACGTTTCTTTGGCATGTCCACTTCCCTCACTCAAAGACCCCTCTTCACTCGCTAAATAATCTCGAGCTCCTCCATTTTCATTATCATCATCCTTTCCTTTTGAATTATAAACACTTTGACTTTGTACTGGAACAACATTTTTTGAACACATGGGCACACACTCCAGCTCACTCTGATCCTGGCTCATTTTTAAACAGGTATATTTTTTTTTCTCCTTTCTTCACTTCACTACTTTTGTCGACGTCGACCACAACTTTTTTCTCTCCTATCTCCGATTTCCAATTTAATCCGAAATGTGAGACGATAATATTATGTAATGAAGGGAGCAGTAGTGTTGTTGGCGTTGGGAGTTGTAGCTGAAGATGTAAGATATTCCTTTCAAAATCCAAATCCAACATGGGTTATTTGTAAGGTTTAGAAGTGATGATTAAAGTGTTGTGTGTAGGGATTATATTATTGGGAATAGACAGAAAAATCCCACACTCTTGATGTATGAATCATTTAGGAATAATTTAGACTGTGAGAGTAGAGAATAATTAGTACAGGTGAATAATGTAGACTGAATGCACGAACCTGTTCACTGACTCTATCTATTGCAAATCAGCAGCGTGTATCATGCAGGATGAGTGTAAGCCAGGAGGAACCTTAAAGGTAATAAAATAACTAAATCAATTGAATTTTTTAGTTTAACTACCACCAGTACGATGAGACGAGCAGAGCTTATACCTACCTTGGTGGATGCTTTTCGCAGCCACGACCACCGAATCACAGGCACAGGACAAAAGTGTACTTTTACATATAGATAAGACCAATCGCCGGTTGTTGGTTGTGCTTGATTACAAAATGAAAATGAAGGTGCATGCGTTGTATTTTATTTTCTACACTGACTCCACTGACTGCACTACTTACAAATTGCAATTACAAAATTACAACACTGGGTCTAACTCCTAGGTCTAATGGGATTTTATTTCCTATAGTTGTAAAAGAAGAAGTTGATGTCGATCTCTCTATTGATTGGCTCTTCCTTTGTCTTTATCGTTGAATCTTCTTGACTGTATCTCGTGTATCCCTGCTCAATAATTACCAGCATAGCAGTCCAAAAAAATATGAGAGATGAATCTGTATAATCTTCAAATAATTTTTTTGTCCGTCCTGGGGAACTCTCAGCAGGTAGAGAACAATAAATATACTACTACAAGAAACACCTGACGTCCTATTCCTATGACTTTAACTTTTACACAATAATATCTTCTTGGCTGAAACAAGAACGAAAATCACTCCATTCGACGATGTACAAAATTATATAGGGATTGACTATACTGTTCTAGATGGCTGCATGAACACATCGTATTTACATTTGGCGAGTGTTAATCCCAACTACACAAGAGTCATTAGTAAAGATTACATCTTACACCTTCCACACTTTTTAATTTTATAATCACATATAGTAGATAAAGAAGAGGGGAAGTCTTTGAGGTGCCAGCGTCAGTGCCAGTCAGCCAGGTATATTATGCTTCAAATAACATACAGCATACCGTACCGTACCGTCACCGTGAACCGTTCCAACTTTCCAACACAAGTCGAGAGCCCTTCAACATTCAATTCAGTCAGATTCTCTGTGATGACACCACAAAAATCGACTGACTGGAGGAAGGTGTCTTGAGTCGAGACGACAAGGATATATTTTTTCACGTGCCTTCTTCACCTGATCGAAGAAAATCAAAAGGTTTTGGATTAGAATTGGAGGACACATACGTCAATGTTACTCTCGTGCTCCTCCTCCTCCTCCCAAGTAAGCCACTGATGATGGGAACATAATAAAATAAAATGTAGGACTCAAAATGAAGATTATTTGCATGCGTATATGTGACAATTCAAAATCCAAAAATCCTCAATCAATGAGTGAGCATGGATTTAGTTTGGTGGAAAACGTATTTAAAAAAAGGAGAGAAGACAGAGAGAGAGAGACGGAGACGGAGAGAGGAAAGACGGAGCTGTTCCCTTGACCAAGTGGAGCAAGCAACTAACTGAATTTTAAATTGTAACCGTGAGTGTGTGTCTGTCTATCTGTTTCTGTTTGCATGCCTTCCATCTACTTCATCCTTCCCTGTCGACTTGGTTCTACAACTACTACTTCTCTCCGTCTATCCACACACGGCCACTATCTCCTATTATCTCCTCTTATTCTCTCTACTATGTTGGTTAAAGTTGGTTCGTTTAGTTTAGTTTGGTTGATGGGTTGGGAAAATGATAAGTATAGATTAGTATTTTAGAGGGAAGGAAAGACTTGAGAGGAGAGAAGTAACATAGAAAAAAAAAATAGGGAAAAGGATCGGACTGGATCGTCGTCGCCTTTAGTCGTCGTCTTCGTCTTCGTAGTCGACACTTGAATGGTGGTGAGTGACGAGGCTGACGGACTGACTGACTTTTTACTCGGTCGACTTTGACTCTGACTGAAAGAAAAGTGAATAGTAAATCGTCTCTCTCTCTCTCCCCTATTCTCAATATTATTCTCTCTCAAACATTTCAACTCTTGAGGGCTCTCTAGCATTATATTATTATTCTCGTGGTATTACTCCTCTGTAAAAGAAAAAAAAACTTTAAAAAACCGATAACGGTTCCACTTTGACTTCCAGTTCCAGGCAGTGTCCTATGAACAATGCAATGCAACGGGAGGTATCACGATAACGAGAAGTAATAATATTATTTTATATTATTTCATATAGTTTTCAAGTGGCGTATTATTATACACTATGCGATATAGAAAAGTCCAGGGCCGGAAGAAGGAATTGTTTTTAGGCAGGAATTTGTTTCCATACAAAAACCACTATTTTGATTTTATTGATGGTTTTCTTTGGT
>JAQFZE010000461.1:0-26368 GCA_034695245.1 Dicyrtomina saundersi | reverse complement strand
AATTTCCAATGCAACATGAAGCTTTCCCATTATTTTGAGCAGGAAAGCGTTCGTGCTTTTATTCTGATGGAGCGTACATTATGTCCCAAAGGAAAAATCCTTGTCGCAGTTTGCAATGCTACTTGTATGACTAATATGATAGTGCAAGGGCAGATGAGGCGGTGGCAATAGAAATTAATTTAATAAATTAATTCAATATTCATGAATTTTTTTGCACGCGAAGGTGAAGAGCTAAAAGACTAAACTGAATCTTGGGATGATCATCAATATCCAGTTATACGTCATAGTCAAAAGATGAGACTGTCGGTAGTAACTTCCAATATCCTTGTCTTTCCTGTGTAATTTATGTCCATGTCTATATGCTAGTGCACGCAGTTACATAGCTAGAATATCTCGTGAGTGTTCGAGTGTTGTACTAGTAAGGTGGACGGGATGGATTATAGAGATACGGTTATCGTCATTACGGAGATAGGAGAGCTACTGGAATTGCAAATTACAGATCTCTCCACAATTTAAAGTTAAGATCAGGGAAGAGCCTTGTTCTTGAGTTAAACATAGTTGTTTCGATACTTGGATACTTGGAGAGAGCTGGAATTGGAATTGGAAATAATATATAATTATATAGATTTATAGTAAAGTGACGATGACGATGAGGACGAGGACGAGTGAACGGGTGAGTGAGAGACTCCGTTTGTTGCTGTTTCCCATGGAAGTTGGCCTGCGTTGCATATTGATGAGAGAGTCGATCATCACTTCTCTCTTGTTCTCTCTCTCTGTCTCACTCCCTCTTTAACTCGAGTCCTCGGTTCGTTGGTGTTGGTTGATTAGAAAAACACCTGAGTTTCTGGATGAACAGGAAGGTGGTCGGAACATTGCAGGTGTGGGAAAATGCTAATTCTTAGGGTGTCACACCGACCGACCCTACCAATTCATTCTACAACAATATCTACTTTTACTACTACTTAAGAGTGATACACGTCCTCGTAATTTATTTTCTGCTTCCACCACCATCACCACCCGTCTCTCTATCAAACTCAAACTCAATTCTCATAATGAGCAGAAGAACGAGCTCAGGATGGCGTTGGAGTTTGAACCAGAAGCTAAGACACTAATATGTACTTATGTGCATACACGATCTCTCTCTCTCTCCCTGCCTGTTCAACTTTATTCAGCTTAAAACTAGCATTACATTTACAGTACAGCTATACGAGAACGAGAACCAGTCTCTCTCATCAGAGCTGCATCACATCGGTTGGACGTTCGCTCAACGTAACATATTGAAATGACAGCGGAAATGGATGGTCAGGCAGGGAGTCCTTATTCTCATCCTATAGGATATAGGAAGGAAATATAATAGTCAATATATATGGCAGAGTGAGGACGAAACGAACTCATATTCCATTTTCTCCGTTTCATTAGCATTAGTTTCCCTGTTTCCCTGTCCTCTGCATCCATGTCTATACTCTGTGTATAGTTGTATAGGCTGCATAGTCTATACACAATACCTTCCACCTACACCCACATCTCATAGTATGAGGAGCCTCCTGTGTCGTATTCCCAATCAACACGTGTGCAGTGTGCACCGTGCACCAAATAATATGCAACTTAAAGTTGTTCTTGCAACTCTTCAGAAAGTTTGTAGGTGCATATCAACTACTCTAGATATTAAATAGACTTACCTACATACAATGACATTTCACGTAGGGAAACTGGCAGTCGAATTTTTTATTTTCTACTTTAATAGAAGCTACAATTATTTCCAACCTCCACCTACACACCATACTCAGTCCCAGCACCACCAGCACCAGTCCCAGTCCCAGCTATAGTGCGAGTGGAGTGCCAGGGTAAAGTGTATGTGTGTACATGTCCTTTTCATTTTTTTTGTAATGTAGCTATAACGTTGAGTTACTTACTAACGGTTCACCTGCCTTCCGTTTCCATCACAAAACCTGTATGAGCTCTAAACTCTAAAGCACATATTTTTGGACATTTCCTTTTTCTTTTGTTATTCTTTCCATTTATGAGTTGTTTGGTTGGAGAGTTGATATCCAGTACACGATTTTTGCATGCTGAACCCAAGGAATCTAGGCTTGGACTCGACAAGAAAAATGTAAAATGTGTGAAGAAGTTGATTTTGCTTCTGTGCACTCAGTCTGTACTAATGCCTGTACTAAAGGTCATTAAATACACAAGTGCAGTATTAATCGTTGACTTTTGGCTTTATAGAGAAAAAATTGTGTCATTTTAGTTGAAGTTTGTTTTATACTAGGTGAGAAAGAGCGGCAGGGATTTTATATGTGTGCACGTTATGATGGTAATTGTAATGGTAATGATTGGTGAACACACTGAGTGCGCTACTACGTTATACATAGCTATAAGTATATTTCGTCTGAATATAAGATTACAAAGGTTGAATTTGAATTAACTCTCCTCTGCTCCTCCGTCTCCTGTGAGGATGGTAGATGTGCAAGTGTAAAGGAGTCGTACGCGCGCTGTAAATTGTATTGTAAACGAGTGGTGGTTCCTCTTTGGCTTTTGTCTTATGGGATTCTTTACGGGTTTAACAGACTTTAAGCTAATTTATGGCATCCTGCCTACGGCCTCTTCGGAAACTCTTTAGCACCGTCATCCTCATCAATCTTTTCAACTTAAGTATTAACACATCATCTTGACTATCAAACACATCTTTTCATTTGTCGATCCCTTGTTTCTTTAACACAACATTAGATCCACGTAAGTCCACATGAGTTATGTTTCCAGTCACTCGCATATATACTCTGTATTAGTAGTTATTTTGTATTGGATTCGGAATAGTTGAAAAACGACCAAAGGATTTTTTTTGGAAACTCAGCCCTAAGCTTTGTTGCCATAAAGTAAGGTGGGATTTTAGTATGTGTGAAATACTGTCGTGTCCATTACAAATCGAAGTTTTCTAAATTGAATTTAAAAATTTTTGAGAACAAGTAGAAATGAAGGTAGCTATTGCCCTATGAAAACTGACAAGAAAATGCATGCAAAACTGAGATATTTTTGGAATTGGATGGGAATTAAGTTACAAAAATAATATGTAGGTACGTAATTAAATCCAATTTAAATGTCAATAAAACACTCAAAGTTCCACATTGCACCAATATTCAACACCTTCAAATTGTACTAAGTAATGCTTGAAGATTGTGTAAGCAAAGCTGAGCAGAGTATGAATTAAATTTTACAAAAATATACATAATATTAAATTTATGTTATGTTGCCAAGATAATTTTGACTCGTGAATTAAAGTGAGACATATGTATAGTATATTTGTATTTATGCTCAAGTCATTATTAAATTTTATCAAGAATAAATCGCTAGTAATTCACACCGAAGAAACATCGAAAGGTTAAATCGTTTGCTCACAACCCTTTTTAATCTGATGGAAATGACCTTCAGACCATTCTACCATGACAGATCACCAGAGCTACCTCAACAGACTCAACACAAGAGCCCAGCATAAAAATGCGTACGCACTTTGACCACCGTCTACGTAATGTCATGCTATTCGACTCAGTTGTTTCTCATTACGAAATGTTTTAGATTATCTTTCTCAGCTCCTGTAGACCACTCCACTTATATGCATATGCTCTCGTAGTAGATATGTATAACTATTTCCTTATGAACACTAAAAACATTGGTAATTCTAGTGATTAGATTATTATTATTGTAATTACATTCTAAGTAATTTGAACGTTATACAACGGTTTGGACATAACATTTGAGGGAAATGTTTTTTTAATGAACGAGAGTCTTGATGTTTTGAAGCCTTTATGTTTTTAAAGTTTTATTCTCGTGATGGAGTTGGAGTTTGTTGGAGTATAGCTCTGGTCAGTTAGATCATTCAGAGAAACCCTTTGGTCATAATGTAGGTTAGGCTCATTACATGAACACGAATAGATTCACGCTACATTGAATTAGTCGTCATTTAAGAATTAAGAGATTTGAGATTGGAGTTTGAGATGTTAAATCGGATTATTATCGGATCGACTTCACTTGAGCTTCACTCAAACAACACGCTTGACCCACTTTGTCCCTATGTAGTCCTGTAATTTTAAGATACGGGAGCTGGAATCAACCAAAAGTTGTGTTTCGTACAAGCTCCTCATAGCTACTACTCCTATTCCTATTCCCTGTCGTCAGTGCATGTTGGTAGATATCTACCTACCGACGACTTCTTGTACAGTAGACAGATACCTATGCATGTATTTTATGCAAAGTGCAGTTTGCACTTCTGAACTCACCTACAGCTCTGTCGTCAACGTTTGACTCAGTCTGGGATTCAATTTCACTCACTTAAAGACTTAAATTACATTGCAACATTAGTACATGCACGCATATTACATACACTCGGTAGAACTGCTTTAAGAACTCGTTAATGAATACGGCCCCAGTTCAATACTCAATACGTCTATTAAGTTACATAGCGATGTGTTCATATTAAAATAAAATAACCGAAAAACCAATACTTTAAAAGCATTCTTTCTGCTCTTATTGTTCGTATAGTTAAGTGTAAGACTGTTAGTCTGTGGTTACTATACATCCCACATCTAAATAAAATCTATGCAAATGAATGTTTGTCTAGACTTTAAAAGGAGATAGTAGTAGTTCAAAAATTTCATAAGTATTTTGATATTGAAAGGATTACAAAATTACAGCGATGCGATGGATAGTATAATTATTGTTATTATCACTTTTAATCTTTTTGCCTCGTTAAATCAATATTCATTCACCTAGGCTATGGTACTTTGGTGCAATACCGACAGCATCCATACAATTTGGAAGATAAAAAAATTTGTGTATTAATTTTTTGTTTTTTGCTTCGAAGTCTAAAACTTTACAATTCACCATATTTACAAATTGGTGCGGTATTTATTTGAAAGGGGGTGTTAGCATGTTTTTGCCGTGTGGCGTTTTTGGGGAGAAAGGAACCCACGCCCAGTTGAAAGTTGAGATGAAAATTTGGAATAGATATAGGCGCTCAGCACATCGGCATCAGCCCGAGATTATCATGTTTTAGCTATATATTATGCTATACTATTGAGAATCAGAAAATTCAGAGTCCGATGAAGTCGAAACGTGCACTGTTCACTCTTCATTCCGCTCACTTGTGAGTACTTAGAACCTCTCCTGATTACATAGGGAATCAAAAGCGGAGAGCACGAGACACGAGATGAACACGTTGAAGTGGCTCAAGCCTTTTGTCCTTTTTTCTCCTTCCAACTTCAATTTCCATCTAAAGTTTTATGAAACACTCTGTCTACTGAGTATACGCTCACTATACTCATAGTACGAGGACAGAGCATTATGGGAAGGTATTAAAGTGCGTTTTATGTATCAAAACGCGTGATTCTCTGTATAGAAGCTGAACACGAGCCTACGACGTTTTTATGAGACGCGAAATTCGATATTACTATTACAGCTTCAAAGTTGAGGTGAGGTGAGCTAGAAAAAAAGTAAATGTATGATGCATGTTATACTGTGCTGTAAAATAACTAGAACTATAGAAGTATAGAAGAACTACACTTACTTTACTAGAACTAGAGAGAGAGAGAGAGAAGCTTGAAGATATTTTGGAGCATTTATTTAAACCGCGTATTTCCTCTCAATTCGTGAGTCATTAAACAGTTTATGCGAATGCAAATACCTGTCAGATTTTCAAATTCAAATAACTAAAAACACCATACGCCGGTCGGTCGTACGTGGTAGCATTTTGAATCTTGAGTGTCTGTTAAAAAAATGTACACACTTATATTTTTTGTGCTGTTTTTATTTGATTCGCCCGTTTCAAATTTCACTATGAATGTGAGTGTTTAAATACTGTGAAAGAGAGGAAAGATAAATCCAATAATTCTATTCCAATAATATTATTTGAATGCATATTTATGCTTGACACAAAAAACATAAGTAATACTATCTATTTTTAAAGTAATTAAAACTGGAAAATTGAGTCAATGTAAAGTGTACTTTTTTTTATTAGTGCTTTGAGAAATTTTTAATCTCAATCAATAATCAAGTTAAGTATAAAATCTTCGCTTAAAAGTCAGCTTAAATTAATTTATTGCGATTTCTTTTTGAAAGATTAAGGCAATTTTTGCGTAGAATATTTATTTGCGACTTTATTTACGAATTACTTTATAATTACGACGTTTTGCATCTTTAAAGAAGATTTATTTATGGTGGCTGGCATAAATCACACCTTTAGCGAGGAAATGTGTACCCTTGCATTATACTGGCGGTTTCGTTCAAAATAAGTTTTTGAAATCAGTAATGTACCTTAAATTAAACTAAATAATCCACTCAAAATAAAAGTTTATTCAATATAATTTTATGTACTTTTGCTTTTCCCACTCACGAAAATAAGACCTGTACCCAAGTGGGTTTCTGTGTGACGTAAATTCAAGCAAAGTTTATACTTATACTCTGTGTTAAATGTATCATTTATCGTATCGTACTTTAATAATTTGTAACTGTAATTCTGTAATTTGCAAGTGCCGCCATAAATCTACGGATATTACATTAAACTGAAGCAATAGAGAGCAGGAAAAATAGTATCACAAGTGATTTAAGTTTAAATATCAGTACAATTCTCGCAAAATAATTAAAACTCAATTTTCCATAATTCCACAATGCGCAATTTTAATTTTGTTTACCCTGTTCACATACTCTCCAATGCCATTGACACAAACTGGATTTACAAATGTAGGAATTTACGTAATAAAATATTCTAGGAATTGAATTATATTACTATTACAGACGACATCATTTACGACTGAGATGAAAGTGTGATTCCAAACAACTAGTTCCGGGAATAAACTGTTGAAATGTTAAATAATTACTACTCCGTGTGGGTATGTGTGTCTGTGTGTGTGTGTCAAATATGGTAGGAGTCGACTCGACTTTGAGTTCGAATTCCACTCTACGTGAATAAAGGGGGAGAGACACACGACCAATTTTAAAACAAAACTAATTTAATAGATCATGTCAGTCTGAGCGTCAAAACTTGAGGAGATTGCAGCAGAACGAGACATATGTATATGGAGAGGGGGATAAAATATATGTGAAGCGTAGTTTTAATCTATAACTTTGGATTCGACACAGAACTACATATATAAATTTAAATTAAAGCACTGCACATGCTATAGCCTAATACCGTACTTCAACGGTTGACGGTGGACGGTGTGTGATACATAATTGTAGGTAGATCTGTGTAGGTAGGTACATGGTGTAGTTTGAGGAATGTATACCACTCTTTAATAATATATCCCTTGCACTCATCTAAATTGTCCTTTGTAGAGATAAAATTCGATCAAGCCATCAAGTGACCGAGTGCTTTGTAGCTCGCAGAATGACATTGCTTTTTTTTCGCTCTTCATAAAAAAATATTCATGTTGCTACTTGCTTCAGTCCTTATCTTAAGCTAGGTTAGGTAATTTATTTAATTCATTTTATTCATGATATGCGTCTAACTTTCATTTCATTCCATATACTAAACCTGTATACATAAATTGTACATGCGATATATACGATCGAGAGTGAAATCAAGAGATTCACAAGTACGCTTAAATTTTCCTTTTATTCGCGTTTGTATTTGCGTAAAAATTAAAAGTATTATTAATATGTATATCCGCCTGTGCTGATGTAATAATATGTATATATACGGTAGCACTTACCCATCTCACATAGGTATCTTTGTAAGCACCTACTTGTCGAGCGAACATAGAAAAATGATGAATACTCAGTGCTTAGACATATTGGCAAGGTAATATCTGTCTGACTGAAACAGTATAACCAACAGGGAATTTAAACTGGAACATGTTCAATATGGCCTCAAGTGTAATAATATTGTGGCTGATTTATGTTCTTCAAACTCGTATATTATTCTCTTTTATTTAATTTAATTTAACACTAAGCGTAAAAGCAAAGGGGGTTCACATTATAAAAATAATCAGCTATTGACCCAAGTGGCACACGAGCACTGGTGCGGGACTGCCAAGTTATAAAAAAAACAGTCATGAGACAAATTATTAGTCAATTTTCAATTTCAGTTTCAATTTCAATTTCTTTCCATATCCAGGAATAATTTATCTACCGTACCGTTGGATCCCTCGAAAGGGTATATAATTGTATTAATATTAATAAAGCCGCTGAAGCCTACCCACCAAAGCTAAAAGCTAATAACCTAATACCATATATATGTATAATAGACTGAATTGATAATTATATTCGACTCGATTTCATTTCCCTCTGTCTCTGACTTTGACATACGCTACGTGCGAGGATAATAATTACATTTGTAGATAAAACAAAAAAATAGAGTCAAGCCACATGTACACTTTAGAGTGTCTCCTTGACTCTACATATATGCGTACGTCTGTCTATCATCTACAGCTATCTTCGCCGTGTCTTCCAACTTTAACACCCAGTGCTAAAGTTTCAGATCCAGACTCCAGATCCAGACCTGAGCCGGTGCAGGTTTTGTTGGTAGGTAGGTAGGTAGGTAGGTACTTTGTATGTGCAGTGTATGAGTACAAAAAAAAATGAGGAGAGCAAGCTCTCCATAGATAGCTGGAAACCACAGGTGACAATAAACGTAATCCAGTCCTTTGTGTACAGCCACTTCAGAGCAGACAAGCACCACAATAATTACAAAAACACATAGACGTAACCTTTAACCAGCAAAGCAACCGAGTCGACCAATACCAATGCACATACACCATACTCTGCAAACTCAATTATTGGATAATTTAACAAAATTTTGATGGATGTCTCCCCTATTTCCTTTTAATATACTTGCAGTATTTTACTATTAGACGAGTCAACGCTCACAATATCTGTATACATACAGATATTGTGGGTGTATGGCTCAGGTAAGCTACACAGACGCATTGTAGACTGAAGTACGGTAGACACATTAAACTATTCCAATTTATTTATTGATGAATATTCATGAAAGCCCGCCTGGCCACATCATTCGAACAAAATAGAAATACATCGTATTGAGTATTGCATTATATTGTACAGTAAATACATTATTATTTTTACTATTATGACTACATTGTGTAACAACAACACTTGCCGCTCCCGCGCACATACTATAATATACGCGTTTAGCAAGAATCCATGGCAGTCGTATCGTAGGTAAGGTCCATACCGTATTCTCCACATTTTAAGGCATCTTTCAGTATTACAATTTTAGTTACAGATTTCTTATCCGATCCCTATAGTGGGTCTTTAATGAATAATTTCAATGGACAAGAAAGATTGTCAAGAACTATACACGGGGCATGCTATGTGCGTACGTAAGTACATGCCTACATATTGCTTACTTATCACTATTCCGCTTCTTTGGGGTCTGTGTGAGTGTTAAATGCAGAAGCGGCTGAGGTAGTGGCATCAAAGACACGTCTTATTGAGGCACGCGAGAGTCTCACACATAATTTACATTTCTTACACACAAACCGTGTCACAGAGGCACACTCCTCAGAGAGCATAGAGATGCAGAGCTGGAGCTGAAATTTGGGATTTTATATGGGAGCTGTGATATTGCTATGGAATATGGAGTATGGAGACCCCTACCACAGACAAATGCAGGACTAGTGTTACCTTTAAGTAGATGTATTTACATTCATAATTTGATAATAACTAAAGCACAAGAGGTATATTATACTAATCGCAAGAACTAAGGGAGAAAATTCGCTTGTGGTATTTAATGATAATGCGTAATAGCCGTCAAGCCTTCTGTATACGTACGTATACACCTGTCTGTGCAAGCATTTAAACAGTCACATCTAGTGAATTAATCTCATTAATTTTGAAACACAAAACATTTTTTATTGAACTAAAAAGACTTCAACTTATTACGGCTCAGACCAAGAGCCAACACCAACCCAAAGGTACAGGTATCAACATCCACCACGACCACAGTTTAATGTACGGATCTTCAGGAGAGCTCTTATGATCTACACAGAATACAGACAGAGACTTGGAGTCTTCCATGCAAAAGACGTGTTCAGCCCATCATGTACATAAGTAAGGGTATGGAAAAGCCGTAGCTTGGAGGCTGTGAGTGGAAATGGAGAGACGGCTGCTGCTGATTGTGATGGTGCTCAAGCTCAAGCCTTGTCTACTTATTTACTGTAGTCCAACACCAGCATCAGTGCCAGTCAAAGCTCTATGTGCAGCTATAGAGATACCTGTAATAAAAAACCATGTTTGTAAGGTAGAAATAATTGTAAAAGCTCGTAAGTGAAAAATACGTATGTCCACATAGTGGAAACTAGAGAGAGAGAGCGAGAGAAAAGGTACACATAAACGTTTAAGCAGACATGCACGCGTAAGTGCTTGGAAAAAAGAGGGGGTCTCATGGGCAGACAGTGGTAAGAGCAGTATTGGATTTGAATCCCATGCTTGCAGTCTCTGTTGGGTCTTCAATACGCGAGGTTCTATCAAACGGTGGAAAGGAAGAACGAAAATAGTAATACGTGACGACGGCGTATTTATATCTGTAAGATACGACGAGTACGACCTACGAAAAGAGTGAACAGTACAAGTAAAGCCGCATCGAGTAAAATAGATCGAGAGAATTAAATCCAGCTAAATATAATAACGAGATATTCAGCGATAGAACTCCTCAAGATTTGTCTACAGTGGATGTGAAGGAATTGAATTAATCAGAGACAACGAGGCGATCAACGTGGATCGATCAACTATCAAGATAATCTGAAAATACAGTTCTGGAAATAAAAATATTGGGAGAGAGAGAGAGAGGCGAAGTGTGGATCGAAGTATCAGTAGTAGGAGCAAAGTGGGATTAGAATTACCGCACTGCTAGTTACAAGTAAGAAGCCTAAAGTCAACTCTGAATTCAACTTCGACTATATAATATTTTCTGCACATGTACTACCGAAGCCTGTAACGAAGTGTTTATTTATTGAAGATTTGTCAATAATCTTTACAGTAGCATATAAAAATAGCAACATCAATTAGAAAATCGTACCGTGCCCCTGTTTTCTTCCCATTGTTGAGTCATAGTTGTTGTATAAACATGATTGAGTTTTATGAAGCTCATTTATTATTGTGCTAGACTCGATTGAGCATTGGAGGAACTGAGAGAAATATAATTTTTAATTTATAGACGTTGATTGATCCACCCACTTTGATGGTTGAACGAGGTCAATTGTTTCGAGGAGCTAATATAATATTATATATCGCATTTGATTTTAATGATTCTTCCCTCTGTATGTATGACCCTAAACAACAGTCAGTGCTAAGTATAAACAAAGTTCTCTCGGAGAAGTACTAACTCAACTCTATAAAATCTTTGTGTAATTCTAAGAAAAACCCTTATTCTTGGGAGTGCTACGATTCGAACTTCGAACATATCAAATAGTGCAATTTTTATTTTCCACTATTCTATTTTTGTTTTATTGACATTTTTATTTTCGTTTTCGTTATTTATTCATTGGAAAATCCCTTCTGATTTTGAATTTGAACTCGAATTTGAAATTTGAACTTTTTTCCCCCTTGTTAACCCAGAAACTCTTTGTGTGAGAAATCCTTTGACTCTATATATCATTTCAGTCAACAAGTTACAAAACGAAGACGAAGACGAAGTAGAAGACTCACAATAAAAACCTGAAAGACAAGAAATACTAAAGACAAATAATGGAAGAATTTAAAAGTGAATATGGTTTCCCGGTAAATGTGGGACCGGGCGGTGTTGGTGGTGGTGGCGGCGTGGGTGGAGGTTACCCGGATTCACCCTATGGTATGTATCATCATCATGCACATCATCACGCTCAACATCAACACCCACCCGGGTCTATGGAGGAGTGGTCTCACCGAAATTCTATCCCACAGAATGTTATGCCACCGAATCCTAATAATGCAGTGTCAGAGAAACAGAAGAAGGAGCAGCGGATTCGTCGTCCTATGAATGCTTTCATGGTGTGGGCAAAAGTGGAGAGGAAGCGGTTGGCGGATGAAAATCCTGATTTACACAATGCTGACTTGAGTAAAATGCTAGGTGAGAGAAACATTTATAATTTAATTTCCTTAACTACCGAGAGATTAAGATTTATATTTCTTTATGACTCTCTGTGTATCCTCTATCTCCGCCGTTTACATTTTATTATTATTATTATTCATATAAATATTATCTACTCAAGCACTCCGGCTCTATATAACTATGGGACTCGCACTCGCATAGTGGCTATTATTTTAATTGCCAACGTTTGTCACATGAACATTTTTACTCCACACACCTTAGATATTTTTTTTACAAAATATTTTTATTGCCATATAAAATATTTAATGATAATCATTATTCTAAAAGTAAATCTAAAAGTTCATCACATGTTTAATTAGAATTAAATACTGCAGTCACAGGCCTGCGAGCGATATGATATATAATGCATTTGGACGATTATTATACACAGCATTATGGGAAATTAAATGCTCACGTGTCTTTGGTTTTCCGAGTAATATGCAGTGTAATATGTGAGTGTGTGCCTGAAATGGTGACAAAAAGAGAAATATAGCGCCGCTGTTTCTCTTTAAAAAAAGTGTACATAAAAATGATCTGAGATACGACATACGACTGGTAGCACAGCTAAAATACTGATACTCATATACTTGCTGCTCCTTACAATCATAAATAAAACTAGGTAGGAACTTATCTTCCCAATTTAGAAAGATACTACAGGATTTACAGACATTATCAGCAAAGTCCAAGTTGATGTCGATAGTATTATTATTGTCGAAAATATGTTGAGAACGACATTATATACATGAGATTAGAATTATGTGAGATTAAAGATAGAATCAGGCTTTCTAACTTTTGCTGCTGAATTAGTAGAATAGTAGAAGAATACCGAAATGAATGTTGAGAGAAAAAAAAAACAGTCCTGCTGTGTCTACAATGTATGAAACGACGTATTTGTAAGCTGTCAACTTTGGCAGTTCCCTCAACAATAGTCCAAACAAAAACCACACAACGTGCGTGTTGTACTACAGTAAGTAATTATAATGACTACAACTGATCCTATCTGCTTTTACATGCATTCATCAATAGTATTTTAACTATTTATATTTAGCTATACATATTTGCACACTAATTTAACCAGCCTTACCCTTATTTCATTACAACAAGTATAGCAATTCGAAAAAAAATGGAAACTGACTGTGGTGAGTTTAATTTTTGGATTTCCAGTTGAAGGTTTAAACTTGCACGAATTTATTCTATGTACAAGAATTTTTCGAATCGATTTTAATTTTCGATAATAACTTTTATTCATTTCTTTTTTTGCGCATTTTTCTACGTAATAAATATATTAACATTAAAGTTATAGGCTTACGCATGGTTTAAAGTGGGAAAATATCGAGATTTCCGAGTTGAAATAGGAAAAATGCTATAGAGAGTGTCAAATAAATAATACTTCTATCTCTGAGTATTGACTGTAAGTTACATACATGTTTTTAAGTTGAAGTGCTATAACACGAGAAATTATTACAAAGCTCCATTCCAATTCCAATTCCAAGGTATTGAACTCTATAACGTGCGGAAGACGTCAACTTCTTACATATTGGAAATTTTTTATTTTTTTATTATGAATCTATTTCCAGTGAAAATAATTTTTTATGAGCATGCGTCATTATGACAAACCGTTAAAAACCTCTTATAGACATCATAAAATCTCCGATTTATATTTTATGGCCTTTTCCTAATGACAGTTGGTCGGTAATTTTAATTTTATATTAAATTAGGAATCCGCATGTATGGAATTGAAATAATATATATAAATTAATTATTTCTCGTATAACATTTTTAGCATGTGAGTTCTCTCCAGCTTGACTTTGGTCATGTTAGTCATACGTGACATCGTGACAAGTCAACGCTGTGACTCCTCTGCTCCCTTACTACTCATGACACATTATATGTATATAGTTGTTTCATAACTTTCAATTTTACTCTCTTGAAAAAGGACGTTAATTCATGAGCATGTATAAAATACTAAAAAAATCAATGGTGGACTATGGACTATTTCTAGGACTTTTATCCCTCTAAATTGTTCTTTATTAAAGGGAAGAACTACATTTAAATACTCTGAATTTTGATAGTTTAAAAACATTCATCATAATTATCATGGGGCAAGGAGCAGAAGGAATTAACTGTTGTCATTTACATCTACAGTGATTATAACATCATGACGAAGTAGTTGCTGTAGGAGAGTAGATAACGAAGTAGAAAAGTGGAAGTATAGCCTTGATTGGTTTGATTTTAATATGTTGAGCTTTGATGTGATATGTGATGTGATGCGATGGCGGCGTGGATACCTGCATTTAAAACGAGATATTAAATTAAATGACTAATAACTTGATATTTTTTTTTAGCCAGAGATTTCTGATAGTAATTAAACAGTATGCTCCTCCCACCTTATACTATTCTTGTAGGCACGTTGCACACGTTGTAGGTGTACATATGTTTGTATGTATATAGGCATGTAGTTCCACAATTCTAAATTCAAAAATTCCGCAAACAAAGCAAGCAATATACTTACTGACGAGAACAAAAGTCTTGCCTTATTACTACACCACAGACTACAGTTACTGTAGTGTGTGTAATGCACTCCCTGTGTCTCTCATCGTTTATTAGACGGAGAGATAGGAATAATTTTTAATTTACTTATATTATGACCAAGTTATTATATGAACAAGCCACTAAACTCCATTAAGAAAGAATGGTAACATAGTGTGAAACATATGATAAAATAATATCGCAGTAATAATGATGGATTGCAGTCAAGTACAAATGCTTAGCTTCCATATCAGATCGTTCCATGCATCGCACAGTCTTACTCGTCCGTGAATTCCAACGTGTGTAGCACAGGCACAGACACCTTGTATTTAATTCACAAAAACGATTCTCTCAAGTTTGTAATAGTAGTAGTAGTAGTAGTAATAGTAAAACTAACTGAGGTTAGTAATATAGTGTAATCTTATACATTCCTTGTCTTTACTATATATATTTTGATTTTTTCTCTTATTTTCTTGGCTTACTTATATGTACCTACCTACATATATGGTGTTTGTATATTGAATTTAGAATTCGAATTCGAATTCGAACTCGAACTCTAAATCTCAAGTCAAACTTGATGTCAGTCTGTCAGTGGAGTTTAGCGTGAAATAATGTAAGTAGTAAACAAAAATTAAATTTAATAAGTATATTAAAAAAAATATTATGTAATCTGCGAGCTCTCGGTATGTAATGTAATATACAAGTATGTGCTCATGTTCTGGTTCTGATAACTTCACAGAGTACATACTTACATACGTAGGTAGGTACTTACTACATACGCATTAATGTAAATGTAATTAAGTTTATGTAGTCTACTGATTTCAAGCCAAGGTAACAAGAAATTCCTAATACTGATAAATGAAACGCAGTGTAATTTAGAAAACGTGAGTGCACACAACATAACACAACAACACACTGCATGCATACCCCAAGAATATGATTATTATTAGTGTACAAAAGATATAATTAATATGGTATTTTTATCAACTCTTATTCTGTATACGATGGCGATCTACGACACACTCTTACTAAACGTCTCTTTCCATGAAAATGGAACATAGGACAGAAATACAGAAAACAGAACATTGAAAAAACTATAATTATGTAGTCACTATTTGCATAATTATGTTTGACTACTATATTTAAATGTATTTACACAGAGCTCATATGTCATGAATTTAAAAGTCACATGGTTATGGCCACACGGCCCCAGCAGAGTACGAGTACGATTGACGGTAGCGGCAGTCACGCAGTCCTAGTCCCACTGCTATTCTTAGGCATAGGAGAATGAGGAATCTTAACACACCTACGTAAAATATCAAAATCCAAGTTAGGTAGGAGCCTTCAGCTTCCTATAATAGTAAAAAAAATAATTCTTATTATTGGCTCAGCTTAGTCTGGAAGTTTTGAGAGTCTTCTTGAAGGATTGGATTCATTGGATATTGGAATTTGAATTGGGATATTGCTTGTGTAGCTTGACTTTCATTGTCAACTATAAATAAATTTGCATTTTTTTTAAACAACTTGCAAAAGTTAAAAGTAGATTAATAATAATGAACCATCAAAATCTGCTATAAATTTCTTATGACTTATTTTGTTTACAGTTACAGTTATTATTGGTAATAATATTTTTTTGAGCTCAGACCATAATATATAATTACATATATATTTTTGCGATAATAGAACTTCTCTCTATATATATATATGTGTAAAAACTCCTCGCTTTCTTCTATATATACTCGACATCGACATCCTTTACCCTTTCCTTTGACTTTGTGCTCGCCTTATTGCTGTACATTTTAATGCCTCTTCCAATTTCCATTATATATATGTACGTGCTCTCGCTCAGTTCAGTCACTCAGTTAGAGTCAGAGTGAACATCATAGTTGAACATATATATTTCCATGTTAATTATGACACAGTAAAAAAAACTAACTTTATATTATGTATACTCCTTCACTCTCCTCCTCGTGAGTAGTTTTCCTTGTTACGACTTACAACTAATGAAATTCGGAATCGGAATCGGTATTAATACTTATAATAAAAATGAATGTTAATGTTAAGTGTCAACACGTTGACTTAGATGTAGGCAATATGTAAAAATCGTCCCTTTGTAAATGTGTTCCAATGAGTTTCCTCTATAGCTCAATTCTCTTATTTACTACCTAAAGCTGACGCTGAGAGAGAGAGAGAGACACTCATTCGCATACTTTATACAGTTATTTGCTGGATTGGGATTTGTCTCGAGTCTTGCTCAAAGCTGCCTTGAAGTGGTTACGAGCTGTTAATGCATTAAAAATGAGCAATAATACGATCACACTTACATAATATACAGCAAAAGTCTTGGTAGAAATATTTGCTCCCTACCACTAATACCAAAGAAGTAGAAGTAAAATATGGTGCTAAGAAATAAGACTGAACTTTTAAACTTCATGTTAGTTTTATTGAAATATATTCATGCAAAATGCGAGCGACTCCTGACTGGAGCATCAATAGTAAGAAATAAATGCAAAAATAGTGTAAAGATTCTGTCATTTAAAGGCTTGTTATCACATCAGGGAGAGAGAGAGAGAGAAAAGTGAACCAACTCAGAATCAGAACTGAGCGCAGAACATTATTAATGTAATTTAAATCCTTTACGCGTTTAGGAAATGCCTCAGATGCTCAGCGTCTCTTGATGAGTAGTGGTGAGCTATGTATATGTGTGTATAGTTTGAGAAACTTGAAGACGACTGCTCCATGTTCGATTACGAGTAGGTCCCATGGTTCAGAAAGTACAGTAGGTAGGTAGATAGGCACATAACACAGTCAATGCAGATATGCGGAAAAGTGTGTATCTATCTCCCTCATGTGATATGACAGTATGATGAAGGGAATGTACAGTAGCTATAATAATATGACCATTTTTTAATGTAGTCTATACGGAGTTAATTTATCGAGTTGAGTAGCCAGTAGCAAATGTACCGTTAATAATAACAACAGTCTAGTTTCCGACGGAAAAGACAAGTCGTCGGAAAGTCGCTATTTTACATTTTACTAGTTTTGAGTTGAAGTTGAATCTGACTGAATTTCTTATGCCTTCACCTCTCCTTCGTATTTTAATCTCTTCGTCTTCTATATTATTATCCTTATGGTGTGAAAATATGTATCATTTGTGTTTGTGTGAACTGATCAAGCTGGGAGTTCTGTAGAAAAAAATAAATAAATACTGACGGACGGACGGACGGAGCATAGGAGTGAGATGTGTACATTATGTGCTACATCTATTTATCTAAATTAAAGAAAATTATTGTTATTAAGTAGACTTGAGTAAGTTATTCATGTCATATGTAATCACATATGTATAAGATTGAAGCTTTAACCGGCATCCAGGAGCCACTTAACCAGCTATCAATATCGCTATGTACGTACATAAGGTAGAGATAATGAGATGCGTACTGACTGAGAGCTATGATATAATGAAGACTCATGATACTCATACAAGTCCATAGGTACATATATAGGTAATTAGAAATTATTTCAAAAAAAAATTCTTGATGACATGAATTGATCAAGTGTCATGGTCCCAGTCATTTTTCTTGCATTTAATTAGAGAAGATTGGTGGACTGAACCACTGATCGGATGATCAGTAATGATCACTATGAAATAAATCCTAAGCGTGGCCTTAAAGTATTTGCAAAATAATATTTATATCAACATTCAGTCACGCTACTGTCATCAATCCGTATTTGCACTTCCGAGAAGTGTCAATGTTTAAGCCATTTCTTATACATGTGTCATTATCTGCTCTGTCAACTGGCTGTACACGTAGCCATTTATGCACGTGTACACCTCAAGACAGGAGGATTGAGGCGGTTCAGAAACTTTTTAAATTGTAAGACGAGACTAAATTATGGTCCATGTAAAACCATGTTGATGTTGTGTGGGTTTTATTCGAGGACATTTCCTCTGAAAATTGACTATTTCTTAACTCTTTCTTATACAGATTCAGGGTTAGTACTACATGGCAAGAGAAAAAGTGAGAAAGAAAGGATTCTTGATCCTAATTTAGGCGGGTAAAATGAGGGAGATGGCTGACAAGAAAAGATCGTCATAGGAAGAAACCAGAGTCAGACAGAATATTATGTTGACTTTGACACAAATAATAGTTTCCGGTGGCGACGACGACTGAGAGCAACCATGAGACCAGATACTTTTCTGATTTATTAGCTCCATCAACTTATCTACTATGCTCCATTTAACCTTCTGATTCTGATCAAACCTTACTTGCCGTCTTTTGTAATTTTAGAGGGGAAATTAATATTAATATTATCTGAGTCCATCTGAAATCGATCTCACGTCATGGATAACCATAAGCATAGTAGTCTCTAACTAACCGTAGCCCTGGCCGCGTATAGCCATAGCTAAACATACCTTCTGATATACCCCCGCATCATAAAAACCTGTGTAGGAAGGCTTTTATGATGACGATGACATCGTCTGCTATCACAAATCTCAAAAACCTAGGTATAAATTTGTGTAAGTGTAACAGTAATACCTAGTAATACTCCGCTACGAGATATGAAATTCAATGGGGCAAAGAGGGAAATATGCATATACATATACCTAATGTTCATATAAGTATATCGGCTGAATTGAGTATTATTAGAATGGTTTGAACAGAAGCCAAATGTAATAATTAAAGATTGGATTTATTGATGATATAATATAGTAATGATCATTTATTAGATATAGAATAATTATAATGTAATTATCATACACTTATATACACTTATACAACATGGAATCTTATTGTGAGGACTCCCTTCACCGCCATAGAAATGATACATGTTGATAAACAAAAAATATTATATTATTGTATATCTCACTCCACATTATAATACACTCATAGAATTCTAGAATTACTTCCTACTTGAGCACAGGCACTCATTCTCCTCCTTCATCAATTGAACAATTTAGCATTGAATTTTTAAATGTATAGATTCTTCTCAAGTCTAATTATAACTATACCTACCTACCTACCTACCTACCTATGCTATGCATTACCTCATGGGAGTCCTGGTTGTGCCTTCAATTACAATTACAAATAACATTATTTATAATCCTAATTAATTATGCACATACGGAAATAGACATGTAGCTATACTTAATTTGTTTTTTTTTATTATAATTTTAACTTCCACCTCAACTGTCATGTAAATGTAACTCTCGTAAAAAATTTCTCACTCCACTTTGATTTCTTAATGTAATTTTTTGAGGTTGACATGATCTAAGGTTTCAAGTTTTTTTTCTCCGTATATGTTTCTACATATGTTTCGCAATTTAGCTCCGGACGCGTTTTCTACAAAACTATACAAACTGCCAACAGTTTTCTAACTTGAGGATGAGTCTATGACTCTGTCTGAAGACGGTAGACAATTTCCTGCAAATATCCCTCCTGATGCCTGATATATATTATTATATTAAGTCATTAAGCTTTCTGTTCGAGTTGGACGGAATACCTGTTTACGTCCAAACACTACACTCTTGTGTATGAGCCACATACTTAAATACAATATTATTATCTGGGTAAAAATTATTGTCGTATACGCAAAAATGGGGAGGTTCGATGAACTGTATAAGTAACATGAGAAACTTTTTAGCTCGTATCCGCTCGACGCAAACTGCTCAAAACTACAAAAAACTACTGATTTGATTTAAAAATCAAATAAAAGACTTGTTTTCAAACTCTTAAACTTCAAACTTTCCTCCTCAAAACCCCTGTTATATAGTTTTTGAGTCACTGGGAACAAAGTTGTCATAGATGTAGCTATATGGACGATGTGGACCGTGCTTATGGGATGTGAAGCACTTTGGTAGGATTACGTGTAGAATGCGTTCCAACAGTTCCAAGGAAGCCACCGCAGTACTCTACAGTCTACAGTATACAGTACGGTGCACACTCTTGTGTAGTAATGAGCAAAAATTTATAGCTTTTGGTCATCGGATGTTTTTAATTCCCTAATGAATGGAAATACCTCATAAACCCGTAGGTACATCAAGTCCCAACATATTCTAGTACACTACACGATATCAAGTAGCCAGAAGCTGGAGGCAGCAGTATATAATTGTAAAAATAAAATAACATAGTTTAATATAGAGAGGTTTGACACAGTTAATTACACTCATCAATTCTGAGTCTGAGGAACTATCGGCATTTTGGCAAATGGTTTAAAGCATCCTTGGGGAATTTAATATGGAGTACATGGAGTATGGAGTTTGGATGGTTTGGTTGATAGCTAATAAGTTAATACAAGTAATTTCTTCTATGGTATCTACTATCTACAGTCTACAGGTTGGACTAATTTTCTAGCCTTAGAGCTACGCAGGCAGTGAGCATACGGAGTTTAATGTAGGCAAATATAATATCATGCGTGAGAAAATTCTTATTTCCTTTTTCAGATTATTTTTTCTGGCTTTATTACACCGATATGTGAGGTGTCCGTCTCCCTGTGTAATGTATGAAAAAGTACAAATTGCCGATTTCAAGAGTTTGATATGATAACGGTTGGAGAGTTAAATGTACATTATTACACTTACTAGATAATTTGACTTTTCATGAGAAATCAGACTTGGTGGATGGCCTAAATTTGTTGGTAGTGAACGAGAGAGTCCCCTTGAATTTTTTTAAATTGCTTGACAGAACCGCACCCGCACCTCTCCGTGGTGTGTCGTTAGCGTTATCGTCAGGTGGAAATTTTCAAGTTGAACGTAGTAGTCTGTATGTGTTCCTAATATGCACATAACTTGTAACCCTGAGATTGTATCCATTCAGAATGAGCATGTTAACAAATTGCGTACTCTCAAATAATTAAATTTTTATAAGATTTTTTTCTTTACTTGAGTCTGCTGTAGCATATAAATATCATCTAGTGTTGCACATGTGGATAGGGGCTGGGGAAATATGAGCGTGCGTATGCATTCATCGTCAAAGATGGTTAAATATGGACTGTGCGTAGCCTATGCGCTGACTTGAGCCTCCACCATGCTCTCACACTGTACACGGACACAAACATATAATATAACGTGCCCGAGTAGGAGAGTACAGTACTTTGTGGAGTGTGTGTGTGTGCAGTGGTAGTCGCCGTCATCGTCGTCACCGTCGTTTGGACCGACCATGAGTCCGCTTGACCAGCCGAGAATGACAGTATAAACTAATATTTGAATTTGTAGTAGTCGAGTTGACCTCAGTGTCCACCTTACCTCAACATCTCCAACCGTTTCTATCGAGGCAAATCAAAGTTTGGAAGCTCAGCTGTTTTATGTTATGTTATGTTGAGCTGGGAGTTTCGTGATTTTCTGAGCGCTGCACAGCACAGCACAGCACATATTCTATGTAGGATTGGTGGAGGAAGAAAAATTCTGTCTTGAATTCACTTGCACTTGGCCCATTAAGATAACGTGAAATCGAAAAATAAATGCAACAGGTGGAATTCGATGCAAATTAGAGTTTAGACGCTCCAGTGAGTCCAATCTACACGCTTCGCTGACTGCCGCGTGGCTCTCCTTTTGCTCATTGTAGTTGGACGGCTGTGGAAGGTGTAGCCATGCTGGGAACCTCAATGCAATTTCCCTTAGAACACTCCATCATATGGAGAGATGTCTTTTGTTGGATTTGGATTTGGATTTGGCTTTGGGCTGGTCATATTATGAGTGTTACGTAGAACAAAGTTACGTTGCCTTACATTCTTCCCATGTTCATGCTCCATAAGTACGCTCAGATTTATAGTCGGGACGGAGGCTGATGTGACTCTGGGGATTTGAGTTTTTTTTTCTCGACAATGTTTCACTAAATGCCGAGCATTTACTTTAATGCTACAACTTTACATTTAAATTCAAACTATTTAACCAGTGTGTACAGCCTCTTGTCGTTGTCGTGCCTGGACTCTTGCTACACCGAGTTTAATGTTTAACGTCTAATTCGTACTTCATACTTATTGGTCAGGAACAAAGGGATGAGAAGTGGAAGTCACTTTCATTTACTTCCATTATACGAGACGAGGAATATGATGGTGTGGCGGCGGCGGCGGTGGCGGTATGACGGTGGTGATTGGTGATTAGTGGAGAAGCTTATGGTTTATGGCTTTTAGGGTTTTATCACATAATATTTTCCAGGACAGAAACAAGACCGACACTTGTTGCCGACAAATAAAGATAATCTTCATGAGCAATAGCTAATGAACAATCATTATTTCTGCTCGAGTGTTACTTCTCGCCAATTTACAATTAGTCTGAGAATAGAAACAACTGTAAATAATTTTCTCGAGATACAATTATTATGGAGTGTAGCTCCGTAAACTCACAAAGACGTAGGTAGGTACATCGACATTGAACTCTCAACAATCGACGTCGACGTCAACGTCAACTCAGCGTCAGTCAAGCACCCAGACTAACTTTTCTGCTAAATGTGTGTATCTTAAAGAATTGGTCCGTTCTCAATTCTAAATTGTAATTGCCTACTTCCTATAGTATGTAGGTACTTTCAAAAATGTACTAAACACTTACTAAAAAATTTCTTTATTTTAAATTTGTCTTTCATCCAATCATAAGTCTTGCATGATAATTTCAAATTCCAAGCCTCATTCGACTCGAGGGACAGAAGGACTGAGTTTGAGGTAGTTGAAGTTATTTTTCTACTTGAATGAATCTTTTGTCTTCTCCAGTCTTGAATTATGTACGTCTCACCAAAGTATATTATGTGCAATAATAGGAGTGGAAGGAATCACAGATGTGATTTCATTTAAAGTATTTTGACTTTATTTCTAACGGTAGACGTACTATACATTTTATTATAATTTAATATTTAACTTCCGTTCCTGACCTTCGCACCTTCATCGCCCAAGATTTATTACGTACTCGTACTCATCATGGATGAGGGTTTTTTTATTCATGCTCTTGGGATTTAATACTAATAATATGCTTGGAGCATTTCGAATTCTGAATTTTTGAATTTTTCGCTATTTACTAAAAGTATCTATATGCATTATGCATTCATAAAGTTCTTCACTCCTTTTATGTACTACATGCTCTGTATTCATAGACAGTAGAAATCATATTCCTAGGTCAGGAGTTAGTAAATTGAGGACAATATCATTTACATATACTTGTCACAAACTCACAACTTTTTTCTTAATGTCTTGGCTAATTCCTTAATAAAAGCCATCAGTAGGATTTATTACAGTGTAATTAGAGTATTAGTTAATCAAAATGAAAAGCACCCACCTGTGTGGTCCGTTTAAAGATAACCTTAAGGAAAATCCCTGCGCACTGGTCTGGTCCACCTGATAAAATGAAACTGTCACAGACCCAGAGCAGCAGCAGCAGAGCTCTATGAAAATTCATAAATGGAAAATGGATGCGACACTTGGAAGCTCGAGCTTGCTCATGTCAAATGCATATCTGGTGCAATAATGTTTTAAATTAGTTTAATTAAATTACTGGGACGTATAGGATAAATGTGGGCTCATTAGTTAAGGCAGTCACAGTATGATTCCGGAAAATTATTTAACTTGACGCACGGTATCCACCAAGCCAAAGCCAACTCGTACTCGTGTCAGTCAAGACTCACAAAATATAAAAATATTTCTAGAGCCACAAAATCCTATATTGTACAAACTACTATATAAAACTTTTTGTGTGGCGGGCAATTAGACGCGTGAGTGATACATATAAAATTAAAAAATGTTTTATTTCCATTCTCAACATCCCATCGTGAAAGTTGAGAGTGTCACTCATGCTCACTCCTGACCTATATCTTCGACTTTGGCTTTATATGCACTCTTGTAATGTATTATTTGTCAACCCAGGGTTTTGGGTATAGCGACAGACTTGTTCACTTATATTATTGGACTATGGGCGAGCATATCAGGAGGTGCAGTAGTAGTAGGAGTAGTAAACAAACTAATAAACTCACGCTTTAATTGGAAACAGTACAATTGAAATTGAATACATTTCCTTTAAAAAATACAATCACAGTTACAATTACAAATCCGTTTATTCATGTCACGTGACATGTCAAGAATTAAAGAAAATGGTATATAATAAATATTAAGTGTTTTGTGCTAGGCTCTCTGACTCTAGTAAAAGTCTGACGGGAGTAGAGAGCATGAGAAGTCGCGACTTGGAATGCCGAATGATAATAATAATTGTAGTAGATTGTAAATAAAAATTTGTGAGGTAGGTAGCTATACCCAGTTTGAAGAAATTGGGAATTGTACAAAAATATTTTTCGCTGATTCTAGAATTTTAATTCTAAACACTCATACATATATTAGAATGATGACACGCTCTCTCACGCACTATAACTCATTGTCGGATGAGTACAGAGTGTACACATACGTATTCTTGAGAGGGATTGTAAACGCGTTGGTTGGAATTGAAATTGGAAATTGGAATTGCTGTTGTTGTTCTCGTTGTTGTTGCTGTTGCTATTGCTGTGGCGGTATACATTTAATTATATCTCGTCTGTAGAAATACACATAGAAATTGTGTGAGTGGTTTATGTGGTTACAGAAGAGGAGAAGGAAGAACTTCATGATCTTGCATTTTTTAACGCAGTGACAGGAGTCACCCCTATCAGAAAATCTATTATTCCATCAGAGAACTTTACTTTTAAAGTTCCACCCGGGTGAATGCCACTTCACCTATGTTATTATTATGTTGTTATTATTATTATTATTATTTGAGGCCCTCAATGCTCCCCTTTCATTACAAGGAACATTACGAGGGACACACTACACATTTATAGACGGCAGAGCAACACCAACAACTAGCATCCAAATCCAACCATCCAGCGCATATAGAACAGACCAAGAAAGAAGAGAGAAGAAGAAAAAAACTTGTGTATCCATCTAAAATAAATTCTTTTTCTTGTTCATGCATGAAATATAAAGAAGAATATATAATGAGGAGAAGGGAAGTAAGAGGTAGGGACTGAAATGAACAAATCCTGTCAGCTACATAAGGACTCGTAAGGTCTGTATTGTTGGATGATATACAACAATTTAATAATGCTCTCAATTCGAAATGCCGAAGTCGACGTCGAACTCAAAATAAGACATAAGAAGTCGTAAACAGGACATAGACACATATGGTATACATTACTAACTTAGTTTGGTTTCATTTCAACCCCAGCCATGCATGGAAAGACCGACAAGACAAAGTTAACTGACACTCACTCACAGCTAGTTATATAGAAACTCAGTTCTAATTCCTAATGCAATAGGTCAGACATTTGTCTTTTCACATGTGTGTAGCACAGTGCAAACTACAAGCTACAAGCTGATGCAATTTATAAAATGTATCACATTTTATATCAATACTTACGTTGAAATTTTATAGTCAGATCACATAGTAATATCTATGTTAAATTTTTTTCTGTATTAAGCTTTGAATTGGCTACAAAACTCTCAGTTTTTGTGTTACGTGTAGATTTTAGGTTTATATTTACACTTATTTTAAAGTGAGAAACTAAATCATCAATTAATTACTCAGTACCCCTCCATTTTTAAGACTAAAAGGCCCCTTAATTAAACTAACACTGCCTGCAGACTCAGAGGGTAATTAGTGGAGGGTGCAGAGGCAGAGTTTCAAAGGGTAAATATATTTAGATAGCATGCATTTGTATTTGTATTTTGAAGAGAAGGGAATTCTCTATATCTTAAAATTGCAATGCAGTATGCAGTAATGTCTAAGTGAGCATGGCCGTATAAACAAAATGTGGA
>JAQFZE010000460.1:0-26370 GCA_034695245.1 Dicyrtomina saundersi | reverse complement strand
CATATTCCATTGATTCCATATTCTCGTTGAATGACATCTTCAAATTTAAAAATTCCGCTTTGTAACTGTAATGGAAAATCATATCTCAAATACGACGAAATACTTGAGTGATTAGATTAGATCAAGTTTCTTCTGTTGTTTGTGTGTGTGTGTTGTCAAAATTTAGGTCCCCGTGTGACTGTCGTCCAAATGTGTGGATGATGATGAACCTGCACCTAATTACTAATTAGGTACTCTATTGTGTAATCCCCTGGAAAATAAAAGATACCTTTACCTTTACTTTACCTACACTCTCAATTCCCCTTGCCTGTACACCACACTACCTGAACACATTGTACAAAATTGTACTTGTAAGGATGCCTCAGGGTTTGAGGCTTATTAAAACAGGAAGGAGAGATTAATATTTCTGTTTCGACGGACCAAGTTTGAAGTTTCACTCACACAGTGATAATCGTATGCATATTTCAAAATTTAGCTAAAAGTTTACCAATACTACACACACATTTCAACGCACTTTAGTGTTGGAAGAGTGTGTCATTATTATTATTAAGGAAACGCCGAGTGTATATGTTGAATGGCTAATTCTTTCGATGCAACAACATTGAAAATGTACCTGAAGTTTGCTCGATATTATGGATTAGTTTTGAAGATAATCATTATCTGTATACTACTAAATGCGTAAATATTTTCAAGTTTTTCAGTCTTCAACAAGGGTCAGAGCTGTATAATCGTTCAACATTATTGTAAATTTTATTATTATGTAGATAATACACAGAAGATAAATAGATTTATTTTTCAAAAAGCAGCATCAATCATAAATGAACTCTATATAGCTACAGCTACAGGCAGGGGAAATAAAAATAAATATTATAAAATAATAGTGCATAGAGACTGATTACTGAACTGAAGGAAGACATTTAAATGTTGGAGCAGGTTGACGTTTTAGAAGGAGCAACAGCAGAACTGTTGGAGGATCTAGAAAAATGGAGAACATAATATATTGTTTGTACTCCATTACTCCTTACAATTAAAACAGTTTGTTCAATTTTGTACAAAGCTAAAATACAACATGCTCGGGGGGTTCATATATTCGTAATACATAATATGATGTTGGTCGTCGGAACCAGGAAAAAAAAATGAGGAAATACGTCTCTTATAATTTCCTTGTCCTAGGAAAGAGGAACAATAAGGGCTCATAGAGCACGTGCTCCCTCCCCACTTTTTGAAGGAAAGGAATCGGAGTACTTCAAGTTTTCAGCTTTCTGTCTCTTCATAATATGTCCATGCCGTACATTTTAAAAATAATTTAAGGATAGTATGTCACACATGGAGCAGTATGCACACACAATACAAATTTGAACACACCTCGATGGGCTCCAAATGTCTCAGAGAGAGCACATTATATGGAGTAGGAAGGAAAGGATTCCCCCTAAAAGACACATCCACTCTCGTCCCTTGTGTGTGCCACTGGGGTTTAACAATTGAAGGAGAGGCAATATTGAAGTTCTCTCTATCTCCTCCTTTCCGCGTACATCACACATTGAGCAGCTGTTGTTTCGTTCGGTTACCATTACCATATCTATATATCCATTCAGAGTCTCCTCACTTTAGCTTTTCTTGAGTATTATTATTGTGCCTTTAAAACTAGAGTAAAGGTACTGTGCTCGAGAACTTCAGATTATGATGCACATATGCTTAAAAGTCTTCTCCAATGTCATGCGGCTGCCTGCATCTCAAAAACCCTGTGTGTGTCTCTGTGTTAGTTTCATGTATATTTTCAAAATTTTGTTTCATTGCTTGTTAGGAAACGTTACTTCCTGTTACTTGTATCTTGTACAGAGAATGAGTATATATAGGAGAGAGAGAGAGAGATATCCTTTTATGTGTATTCAATGCAAATGTTATGATTCATGCAGTGGCACACGTACGTATCCACAGTCACTCTATTCCTATTCAATAAAATGTGTTATTTTCGGTATATAGAGAGTTGGTTGCTTTTGGTCTTATTATGATGGGTACTTGGACGTAGGTCTGTATATCCTATGGTTCACTTCATCATCAGAGCAGTTCTATTCTTTTTTTCTATTATTACCTACTTATAGTTTTGAGTTTCTGTGATGAGAGCAATTGCAACTCGGAATCCATCATCCCTATTCAATCATGAGAAATCGTTGTCCACACACCGCGACATCCACATATACAATGATGATGATCATTATGATGATGATGATGATGATGATGGCGAGTGTGATGATATTATGATGTGGATGTGCTATGGTAAAATCGAAATCGAGGAATGACATGATTTAGATTTTAAATTTAAAACCATAGCAGAAAGAATGACGGAGGCAAAAATCAAGCCAGGAGGTAAGCAAGGTACACATTGGATTTGGATTGCAGTAACAGTAACGAAACCCGTAACCAAGGAAAATTTTCTTCCAAGTTGTGTGTGTGTGTGTGTGTGTGTGTGTGAGTTTGGAAGGAATCGGCAGGTGCTCTCTTTTTAGTGTACGTCTATAGGTAGTAGTATTCTCGGTCTCGGGTCTCGGTTGAATGGGTAAGCAAATACACAATTACGAATTATGTACACAGGCTCTCTCTCTCATACTTTGCTCAACGCCGAGCGCCAAGCCCCATCATCAACATCATGCACTTACACACATACAATTTTTAGTTTTAGATGGTGGAATTTATTCCGGGTTTTTAGGCTTCCTTGAGAGAGTCGTGTGGCCACCTTGTCAATCTGGCACTATGGTAACCAGTAACCGGTTCCTGAGCATGTGGCAGGAGAATAGTTCCGATTCACTCATGTTATTATTGTTCCTTTCTCTGTTTAGTGTTTCACCTTTCATACATGTTCAATTTTCGTCTCCGCAGCTTGAAGGTGTGTCCTCTTGCTCCAAAGTATTAATCCTCTGTACGACGTACGGAGAGTAATAACTAATAACTAACTGGTGCGCACACATGCTGCTGCTGCTCTTGCTGCTCTCGAGCCAGGAATGTCCATGCTTACTGTACAATAATATATTGGAGTAAATTGGATAAAAGATTGTGCAGAGAGCAATTATTACAACGGTGTACGTGTGCGTCTTGAGTTCTTATGAGCAGAGTCAGAGCACCCAGCTCCAGAGCCCAGAGCCAAAAAACTCTCTGTTAATTTAAAAGTCTAGTGGATTTAAGTAATGTGAGAACTCTGCTAGATTTTTACAGACTTCCGTGCTTTCTCTCTTTTATAAACGAGAAAAAACAGAGTAGTTCACCAGGAGCAGTAGCAGTCCGAGCAGTTGTACATAGGAGCTATCATCTATTGCGGTCTAAATTCATAAAACCATGATGTTCAGGAGGGAGTTTTGGTCAGTCGTTTCAAACCTTATGAAAATATATTAGGTAGCTACCAGTGAGGCTACCGAACCGACCTACCTACCTAGCTACGGAGGATCCGTCTCCCTCCCTCACTACATCTGACACTTGCTATCGCGTCTCTGAATTAATTTTTTTTAAATATCTGTTATTTGATATGACATTGAGCATGGAATGAAACTATAAGTACGCCGCGGGTACGGGCATACGAGTTCATTATCATTAACGTGGAGAAGTGGGGCCAAACTTACTCGAAAAAAAAATTTCAAAGTAGATAATCTCCATTCCACTTCTGCACCACACACAACTTGAGTTGGTCTGTTTCCTATATTATAACTATGACTAGGATTACATAAAAAAGAATGAGAAGCTGAAAAATATGGGATGATGAGGGCTGCAGTGGGGAGTAGTAGGGCTCGTGCGTGTGTGTGTCCGTATTCAATTTCATTTTGCTGTGAAGATAAAAGTTAGTCATATTAAATATGGAGTTTTAGTATGGGTGCAGCAGAGTGAAAAATAGACCACCCGAAAAAATCTAATTTGATCTTAACCCATTGATGTGTGTGTGTGTGCATCTCGTGTAGATGGCTAGGTGCAAGATCTTATTGAATTACACACGGACGAGTAGCGATGATGATGTCGTACATTTAAAAAAAAAATCGAATGTGAGAGTATTGTACATGAGGTTTATATAGGGAAGCTTAAAATAGTTGAAGTAATATCTTTATCATTGGATTTTCATATGTTCTGTGATAGGTACGGAACGATGTCTGTCGTCTCTGTGTGTGGTGATGGGTGTCTACACAAAGCGGCTTTGGATTGAGATTTGAGAATGGGACAGAAATGGAATAGATTTGAGTGGTTTAAAAAGTTTAAGGGAAAAGGCCGCGTGAGTTGGAAAACTGCTTAATTCCACCGGTTGTAAGCCGACAAAGTTAACGAAGAAGGTTGAATTCAATGCAGGAGGTACGCTGGAATTTTTTTTTCAAAGATTTTGCTATTGTGTTGTGTGTTGTGTTGTGTGTGTGTCTGCTTTGAGAGTAAAGTAAGCTAAAACAGGAGCGAGATATAATATTGTACATGTTGAGTGGAGATGGAGAGTGTGCATATAATTATAGGTATGTACATGGGAGTCCATGGAGGGAGTTTGTTCTTCTCTCTCCATAATACTCCATGCTCCATAGTCCGGAAGTACTAGAGCCAGTGCCTCGAAAGCTGCCGCTACTTTTTAGTCTTGTAAGGAAGCAAGGTTAGATACAGTGAAAGAGAGACGAAAAAAATGTATATTCTTTGATTCTTAAACACTTTATGAGCATACGGAATATTTATGTGCATATATAGTTTCTCAGTTCTCCAGACTGCACAGAGTGGATATTAAATAAATTCAGTATCTCTCCCTATACATACCTAGAGTCCCGTCAGTGTATGTACTATATGATTAATGCTGCTGGAAACAGATCCAGATTGGGTTCTGAAATATTATTATTCCTTGTACTAGGTCCAAGGTCCGTGTTTACAAACACGGGTTACCTAGTGGCTGTGTACCTATGTGTAGTAGTGTAGGAGCTCGAGTATGAAAAACCATATAATTATACTGTAGCTTTTTTCTATGGGAGTTTGTATGAGAGTGTGGAGAGGATCGTCGAAGTGGAGTGTAACTTGTGCTGAGCCATTCCAATCTGGCTTTCAGTCTGCTGCTAGATTCCAAGGGGGAAGGATCTCATTGTACGTTGTGACTCTGTTCGTTCTGCTGGCACGTTTTCTTATTATTTTTTTTTCTATTTTACTTAGGTAAGGAGAGACTACGGTAGTTAAGTCGACTTCCAGAATAAACGACTCACAACGTTTTAGGAGGAGGACGGACGCGGACGGGAGTTTGAAATTATAGTGATAGTAGAAACGTCTGATAAAACTCGAATGTATAAGTGTCGTACGTTCCGTGGGTTGGATGTGAAGACTCAGACATTCTTGGCCTATTGTGTAGTGCAAATGTCACATTTTACACTAGATTTTGTGTTATTCTCCCAAAATCGATGTTAGAGAGTGAGAAGGACTTGACAATATACATAGAAAACTTTCCGAGGTCTGCAAAAGAAACCAAAAAAAAGTTGGGCCTATAATGAATGTCCAAGAAAAGACTGACGTTGACGACGGGAATACCGTGTTTCTCATTTCCAACCAAATGTTTAGTGTCCCAGGCCGTAGTAGTCCGAGTATTAATAATAGTAATAATAATAATAGTGTCTACATTGTTGATGAGACAGAACCGGGTGTCGATGCGTGTCCTACAGAAGCTCAGTGTCGCTGTCACTTGAGCTACTCCTGTGACTATCGCACTGTGGATGTGCGATGGAAGTCCCTCACTCCAAAAAACAATAATAAAAATTGTGTTTGTCCGCCAACTAACTGTTGTCACTGGCACTGCTGGTGTTCCCACGAACGATTATTACCTCTATTGCCACCATCCACGAGTCCGTTCTTGGAGCGAGTTGCAATATATCGACGAAGAAGAAGACTCTCCTTGCCGTACCCTTCAACATCATTCCCACTGCCATTTCTGTCAACGACGATTGATGAAGTGGAGGTGGACAACACGTGTATGAGTAAAGAGTGCCAGCAGTGTATATCTTTAAAAGAGAAAAAGAGCGTTCTTAATTTTATTTGTGATTTAAGTTGGAGATGTAGGAGTGGTATGTTTAATTTGGGGAGTCAAGATTTTAAAATGACAACGACGCCTGTGTGGAAATGGGAATTTACATCGAAAATTCAACGTTTTATGACACGATTTTCAGGTGGGTTGTACCCCTTACATATTCCGTAGATTTATAGATCAGTCACTAAACTAATGTAATTCCATTGAACTTTTCAGTGATTAGAACCTATAATACCAAGTAATTATAATATACTCATAAAAATAATCCCCATGGACGGCTCTGTCAATTGCATGTAGGTAACCTACCTTTCCATGTATGTATGTATGCATGTGAGGTAAGAAACCCTTTCCTTTTGATCGCACAATCCAATGTACCGTCACCGTCGCGTAACATTTAAATATTTTGCAGCATACTCAACACATGCTTGAGTGTCAGGTGAGGACAGGAACAAATTCCTATGTGTATAATTCTTACGCAGTCATGGCGAACGTTTTTGACGTATGTGCAAGTTTTCATCATCATCAGATGACTCACGAGACGAGAACCACATTTTTAACAAGTCATTATTCTTTTGCAGTTAGTATATACACGTAGACATTATTAATGTGACTTCTCTTGTTAAATAGCTACAGACAGAAAATCAATTCGAATTCGAGGTTCATGATTTTCAATAACCGACAGCTTATTTCTTCCAAAGTATAGAAAAAAGTGACATTTGACATTTTTTGAGAGAAAGACAGGCATGACTGACGAGCATTCGTTGCATTTTTTGGTTTGAGTCTGGCGCAACCCTCCTTCTTACTTCTGGGGTAGATTTTAAGTCTAGAGTACGAGATGCAGAGAATGACTTTCTGGATGACGTTTCCCCTCACGTGGGGCCGCAAATACACACCGAGTGTTTTTTTTATTTGAAGTACAGGGTGTTCTAAAATATTAAGGCTCGTCAAGAATGAGGCTCATATATAAATTTGTAAGTTCATTTGTACTTTCATCTTGGAACTCATAATGATATTATCAGTTCAATACTTCTTCGATACTCCGGTAGAATTGATGACTTATGACGAGAATACTTTTTAACACTTTGTACTTAAACTTATCCATCGACTCAAACATTGCTACTTCTGTTACGTTTGGTTGCATCCTCAGCTATGTGACACTTTTAGGAGACAACAAGACTCGTTCATTGTCACTCGTTTCATGATTTTCCTTGGTATTTTAGTAGCTCCCAATAACTATGTATGTGTATCCCAAATTGAAGGCTTTCAGCTGGGACGTATAAATGAATATTTCATATGTTAACAGAAATGTGTCACTTTACTGAACGATTCACTTTTTATAATATTTAATATTATATTCGGGTAACTTAAACTATGTGATTCTGTTCATTTAATTGAATTATGAATCCAGTAATGTTTTACTCAAATATTATATTACCTATACTGAAGGAATGATTCCGAATTTTCCAAATTTTGAATGACTGTAGAGAATCAGAACACACGTCTGATTGTTGTTAGTTGTTTTTATTGGTAGTGTTAGACGATTCAAATGACTCTATATATTTTATATGTGGCGTGAGCATATGAATGAAAATATATTAATTTATTGACATTTTAAGGGAGGCGACGTCGACCCCAACGATGGGCATTGAACTCGTTCGCTGGTTACCCATGGGCAAGAATGACTTCATTCCTATATGTAATCTTTGCTGTTTTTACTGGATGCCTTCATCTTCGTATTGCCGGTAAGTACTACCATTTCATTTTTTTTTTTATTTTCTAGCTATTAATTTTCAGTGCATAAAAATAATTCTCACAATCAGTCGTAAATTATTATCATTCATTCATTCATTTACTATGGGAGTCTACTCACATGTTATTTTCTCAATGGGTAAAAAATACTCTGCTCTCGAGTATTTATAATTTACTTACGTCCTCTCACTCTCACACAGTTACCATTTTTCAACAGTAAATGTGCACACCTATGGGTAGGTATGTAACCTTTGGCACATTTACAAGAGATGTAGGTTCTTAGGTAATGGGTAATTAGTACCTTCGTTTTGAATTCTTTGGAGATTAAAGTTGCTGCGTCAACAAAACTTTGCATTTTTTCGAAAATGTGAATACAGAATGTGGTAACTTGAATGTGTATTTAATGGTCAGTCTCGTCACATTACGATTTTCATTCAAATAGTTTTAACTACTAGTTTTTGTCATACCAAAATGTGTTACAAAATTAGATCTTCTAATATCCTATATTACATCATTAACTTTTGAAGCGTAAGACTTTTATAGACCGTCTTGCTTGTAAGTATTTATAAGCTATTCCAGCACACTATTGAACGTCACATTCAAAAACAAAATCAAGTCAAACTTTTAAAAAACCAAACACCTGTCCAGGCGAATCTAGGTTGTAAAGGGAGTCACATTAGGATATTCAAATCTCTTAAATAGTCATCCTTTCGACAGATATCTATATTTTAAGTCATGTTAGTAAATAGTTCAATCCACCAAATACAGCTCCGTGATCGACCTGATTGAGGACCCCTAGTCTGTGTAAGAGAGTTAAAAAATATGAAGCAGACAAACTTGCAGCTGCAGGGTTTTCGATACACTTGAGTGACAAGAGCAGGTGAATTTTCCTGATGGAATTTTGAATTCGAAATCAATTCCCGTGTTAAACCTATTTTTTGTAAAGCAAAGTGTGTACTTACTGGTATTAACCTACTATTAGGAAATGCAGGTATGTGATGTTATTTTTATTGATAATATACACACAAAAATGCTTCTCAAAAGTGAGGGAAAAAATAACTCACAAAATATAAGCAGATAATGTTAATGATGTGGTGATGATGGTAGTTGGACGACTTGGCCCACAAAAAAAAAAAGAAGAGAAGAAACATATCCATGTAGGTAGGTATATCTACTTTGGACTATGGTTAGTGTTGTAGGATTGCGCATGAAGTTATTGTCGCTTCTCCTTTCATCTCGTCGCATTGTACTCCTGAAAAAATCCTCCTCCAACAATCCACTCTATTAAAAACCATATTGTAGAGACGCAGCTATCTGTGTGGGTTCAGGAATGTTTTCGTAGAAACCAACGGAAGCGATATTACAACAATCACGCTTTCACTTCACACAGGCTGCATGTAGACATGTAGGTAATGTATTTCTGCAGTCTCCATGGAGAACTAGTAAAATGCATCATCAAGAATGTGCTTATAATTATATGCGTTATTATTATTATGTACGCGTTCAGATTTTGGTAGCTTGAATATCCCGCTTCATCAGACACAGTTAAATGTAGACCGATGTAACACTTCTCACTTCAGTTGTGGCGGGAGTGTTCAGGGAAAGCAGCTTAGCTAATCATTTTGAACAATGCGCTCTAATTTATTGTGGAATTTGTAATTTGAGTTTGACTATCCCTTCTTTCTGAAGCGCTTACCCTTGATGATGGAGCGCTTGCGTAGTGCATGGCTCTATTTGAGTATTTGGTATGTGACTATTATTGAACTCTCAAAATGATTATTAAAGTCTCGTCCTGAAGGGTTTTTGTACAGGAAAATGATGTCGTCCAATTATGTTGATGTAAAGAGCATGGCCCTGGCTCGTTTACAGAGCCTGGGTTCGTATACAAGCCATGGACGAGCGTACAGCGAGCCCCTCAGTAGTAGTTCCTATACGCCGATACCACCAACTCCGTCTTGCACGACTTCGACCCTTGAGAGTATTTTGCTCAGTGAGGTGCACTGAGCCGAAACGGAGGAAGCTTCATGAGAAGAGATGATTCTATCCTGTGATTTCCACACATATTTTTTTCGAATCATGACTCATGAGCTAGTTTTTGATGCTTTTCTGAAGGCAAACTTAAACCCTTTGTCGACGTAGTTTTGCTGTTGAAGTTTGTGAAGCAGGTGCATTGTTGGTATTACAGAACGAATGCTCCGTCTACGTACGCAGACTATGTACGCTTGTGTAATGTATGCAGACGTATATATTATCTCTAAATATTAGAGTGAGTTCTGTATAATATATGATGTGTATAAATGTGTGGATTCTAAATATATATTTTTTCCCTTAAAAAATATATATTATTATGTCTGAGTTGAAACTTTAACAACGTGCTACACGTCTCGATATAAGTATAGAGAGAAAGAGCAAAAGAGAGAGAGAGAAGGACAGAGAAGACCGTTTTAGCTTCACTTGGAATATTTCATGCATATAATAAAAGCGGGATTCATATGTATCATGTTGTATCATCCGGATTACTCAAGTCAAGTCTTTTTCTTGACTGTGAGACTCGTTGCTGAACGATCAGTAAAAATTTTTGTTCTCTTCCGTTTTTATTCCTTCCGGGGGCTTAAGAAGAAGAAGACGAAGAAGGACAAGCCGAAAAAGGAATTTCGTTTTTATTTCTTCCCTCGCCTTCAATAAGCTATGAGTTAGAAAATGAGATAACTCGCCAGAGTCAGACGTGTATATTCGTGTTTCCTCAGAATTCAATTTTCTTTCAAATCTCTGTATGTCCCTCCCAAAAAACCTTACGTATAAACTTGTATTTTTTTTCCCTCTTCGTATAAAATCTACATTACGAACGAATACGAATAGGAATACGATTACTGATATTTCAGTTAACGGAAGATACTCACCAATTTTAAAGGAAATAAACTTTTTAAATGAATTGGAACGAAATGTGAGGAAACATCCAGGCGGCTCATACAAATACATACATATACACAGTTAATCGTAAGACAGGCGTGTAGGGAAAGAAAAACTTTTAAAGTTCAGATGAGGTTTAAACCGTAATATTAAAAAAATAATAAAAGTAGCTATTTTCTTTGTTTCCACCGCATCTGTATATTTATTTTGTGGCTTCGTGAACTGAGGCTTCCATGCTTGACGCTTACATTCCCCATCCACCACTACTAAACCTGATACTATTGCATAATGTATATTGTATATTTATTTAATGTTTTTAAAATTCTCCTCCACTGTTTTTTTTTATTATGGACGCATGTAGTGTTGTTCGGTGACGGACTGAAAGGGAAGAACATTTTGTAGAGTGTTCAAATAGAAACTCCTTCACTCCACCGTCGTCCACGTACAAGGTTAAGTAACGAGAATTAAATCCGGGTGAGTGCGGGGATAACAATTCAATGCATATCGAGTGTAACCAATTTGTACCTACTCTACTGATACTGATACGGATACTGGATTAGTGGATTTTCCAATAGTAGTACAGTAAGGAACTCCGTACATACATACGTATATTATACTCTGGCTTCAATTCTCACTAGTCGACAGTTCCCTTCCACACTGGGACTGGACGAAATTTAATTTCAGCTATAATAATTATAGGAACGTACAAACAGAATGGAATGCTTCCATATATGTACTTCTAAATGTACTGATATGATATTATGGTATTAGACCACAGATTTCATAATATTTTGATTGCAGCATGCGCATTAAAAAAACAAGTTGCCTAAATACTACTACTCTAGTAGTACTTTGTTCTTGTTCACAAAACAGAGAGGATTTTAGGCAGGGAGGCATCACATAAAAAGTAACTTCTTCCTGAGCGTATAAAATTCGATGTCAAGACAAAATAATGACAATCCAATATCTTTGGGCTACTATTCTAACTGTGTTGACAATTTTGACAAGGAAACTTGATAATTGAGAAGGAACAGAGTACAGTTATATAAAATACGCTCATTGTAAGTTCACTGCTCGGTTGTTTATACATTGTGTATATGATTGATATGTTTTCTGAGCTCACATTTGAATTTATTCCTATAATATCATATTCGCAGCCTTTTTTTTGGTACAGATAAAATTCTGAAATTTATTACGTGTGTATGTTAAAACGGTCCTTCTTTTTTTTTGGTGGGGGGAGGGGGAGGGGGGCATTCATGCCATTCATTCAAATGGATTGTTCAGTTTTAAGAGTCAAGTATATAAAATAATATTATTATTCTCTCTAACCAAGTCCATAAAAATTAATTCAGGTCAGTGAGCAATTTGAACCATATTCTAGCCCACTAAATCTTTTTAGAACTGCATTATTAGATAATAGAGCCGTAATACTGAAAAGATTTTAATAAAACATCTGTATGGTGTGGTAATAGTTACAAGTACAAGTATGAACTCACAACAAAATATTAATAAAACATTCTTGTACTAGTATCTCCCCCCCCCCCCTCCCATAGCTTTGGCCCAACCGCCCAAACCTCTGGGGTCATATTATATGTAATCTTAATTTTGAAATTTGAACACTATTAATGGCATTTTTAGTTCTAGTTTGGTTTTGTATGTTAACTACTGACTCCTGTGTGTGTAAATTCAGACATACCTCTATCCTTTTTTTCGTATATATAGTAGGTGTATTTTATCAAATCCGAAATCACTCTGAAATGATATCGTACTCGCACTACAATTGGTAATTTACATATAATGATACTCAAGCGCAACACAAAAGGTGACCAATGACCTCAAATTAGTAGGATTATTCAAAACTTTGACATGCCGACAATACATGTGTATTTTGCTACTTGTTTTCAACATGCCTATAAGTAATAAAAATGATATTAAAATCGATACGACGCTTTTTTTTATGCAAAGCAGTTCTCAAAAAAAAAATATATAAATTCCATCCGTATTACTTATATATAATTATTTCCGTTTCTGAAACAAGCCCAGGCACGAGGCCGTCCTATACCAATCTATACTCTGTGCTGTACAATATTGCATGGGCTTATTTTTTGGCACTACTACCAACGTTGAACGTTCTAGAGGGTTTTAAAAACAATTATTTAGTGTACTGGATTTAGACTTGACACGCTATACCTATCTGTTTCTTCCGTTATGGTACTCATTAGTAGGTATGACAAAAAACCTTTGAGAATCACGTTCAAAATCTCTGTCTCTCTCTCTACCTGTTAGCAAGCTCCCAGTTCAATATTTCTATGAGTTGGTGAGTGTGAAAATTAAAGGTCTGTATTGGATCTGCTACTACGGTATGTAAGGGGGAGGGGAAGGGGGTTCCTTCAAGTTGTATAATGTTGTCCTAACTCAGAAAAACATGGCCCGTTATTATGATTACTGTGTCGATAGGAGTCGTGGCCGTAGGAATGGCACATGGACATGATCTTATGTTTTATTTGGTCTCGCGTTCAAATGGCACAACATTTTCTCTTTTTATTCACAGGGGGAAAAAAATATATATTATGCCAAAGTCAAAAAATGTAATATTTAGACAAGATGATGATTGCACGTTTTTTTTTCTCGTCTGCAATTTTATTATTGATGGTATCGTTTCGTTGTGTCGTTGGTTGTCATGTCATTATTTGCCTTATTTGGCGATTTCCTGTATCTATTTTTATGAATACTCAGAAACTACGTCCTATAGTAGTGTAGTTTATGTGTATGTATAGTCAAAAGCCTTATTTGCATTTATTCTGCTTATTTTAATTATTGTGACATAAATCATGGAGTTGAAGTGTATTGAACAGTATATATATTTTTTGTTCTTTTTTTTTCCATGCATATATTTTAATGTTTAAAAAATTATGAATCCAAAGGTTATATCAACTGTCATCCTCCACCAGAGTCACCACGTCACCTTGACGTCATGCATTTGACTGACGTCTGACTCATTTGTGGCATAAAACAAAATATAATTACCTACATGTATTTCTGTCGCCAGTGTCGCAATGTGTCGCCGCCATCTCTCTCTCTCTCCCTCCCTCTCATTGATTCATGTGAATGGAATGGGAGTTGTGACAGTGTAGCCCTTCTACATACAAATTGTGTTATTCTCTTTCACACGGGACACGGATTAGATTAGAGTCCTAGTTTTAAAATCTTCATATGATATGATAAGTATTTTTTTTTTGTTTTTCCCCCGCTATGCTAAAAGAGTACCTACCTACCTATGTAGGTAGGTAGGTACTTTGACTTTATTTCACCATAGTCATAATTTGCAATATCTGTGTAGTTTTTTTTTATCTGTATCGTTTTTAGTGGTTCAAGTGTTTTTAAATTAGTAGAAAACACGTAATGATTTAACTTACTTTTTTTTTTATCCTCAAACATTTATCATTTCTAATGGTTTATTTGTACGATATACGACACCGTATACATAAGTACGGAGCCCAATTGCCGGTCACGTATGGTCGTATATGGATGGAGGGATGAGAGTTACATACCCAATTTTTACCGTGACTTGTAGTACTCAAGTTGTAGTTTTTTGGGGTGGTAGGAAATTCTTCATGTGAAATCCTTTTGCTGAAATTTTTATAGGGAAACGGTCTTAAAAAATCGGTTTTTTTATGGGGAAAGTATTTAATGCAATGGCCTTGGTCGCATTCATTGCCCTTGCACATATACACATGTATGGGAGAGGGGCGAAGGAGTGGATTGTGTAAATTATTTATTCAATAATTATATTTATATATATACACATTGTATTCACATTTCAGAGTAAGTATTGCTTGTAATTCAGTTACCCTTCTGTTTTTTTTACTGATATCGTGTTCTACAAACTTTCGTATAAAAATTCGATGATTACTTGTATCCCTATTAAACTTTTCTCTCTCTGATGTATTATTATCTTCACTAGTTACTAGTTGACTTGGGCTGTGCTCGGCACTCTCTCTCAAGTGTATAGTGTTCTAGTATTATATAGCTACACTACTCCCTCGTCGTTCCACACAACTAAGTATGTACACAGAATGATCCAAGCCCAATGAAGTGAATGGTGTGGAGAGAAAAGAAAAGCTCAGTCTGGTCTGGTCTGCTGGTCTGGAGCTGGACTAGTAGGGCAGGAGCAGTCAGGCCAGGAGCAAATAAGTGTCGTTTATAATATACATTTAATCCTTGCATGATCCGCATACGTTATGATAAAATGAGCGATAAGGATGGTATTATGTATATAGCCTAGGAAAACTGTTACGATTTTTAAACTGGTCATGCACTCATTTTCGTCCCTATATATGTATGCATATAATTATATATATTCGTATAAGGAGCCGAAGCCGACTCTCCTACATATATACATATAGCTCAATAAAATATTTTGCTCTGTTCCGTCAGAGAGTAACATAATTTTTCCGGAATTTTCAAGTTTCGATTTTCTAACTCAAGAGAGAGAGCGAATGAGAGATATATAGACAATATTAATTGTCCTGATTATTTTTTCATATGTCGAAGTGCATACATTTTATCTAGAGTTCCACCAATAATGCTATTGGTCTGTTTCTGTTTGGTCTGCACTACATAACATAGGATAATATTGAATATACAAGGGTATATAATATATAGCAAATAGAAATAAATAGCTTTTGCAGTTTTTGTGTTTGTGAGGCATTATTACGGCTACGGCGGAGGTGGTGGTGTATGCCGTATGCATTAAACTGTTCTAGAGTTGAAATATTTTTCTAGATAGTTGCTCGAATTTAACTCACCGTGTGTGTGACTATTTCATATAGAATTATTTTTTTTTTCTCAAGCGCTGGAGATATCACAAGGTTGCCGCAGTAGTAGCCAAACCGAGAGAGTGAGAGTTTTGAGTATTTTATGCCCGCATATGTACAAATGGAATTGGAAGGGAAGAGAGTGAGAGACGAGAGTGCAGAGTTTTTTTTTTCTTAGGGCGGCGGCACGAGTCTCACATAACATTTGGTGAATAGGAAGCACGGGTCAGTCAGGTTGCTTTACTGACTTTAGTGACTAGTCTGCTTTTTTTTTTTTTTTGGTTTTTCCTTTCCATTCCATTTGCTTGCCTTCGATTTATTTTTGGCTTTCCCATCTCTCTCTCTCACTCTCTAGAGTTCTCGTGTTTGGTATCATCGAACTGCATACCGAATACCGACAACTTGTCCGTAGTCCGTATGCATCATACCGACGACCGACTCCAGCAGCTACTACCTCCTTCACCGTCGTCCCTGTGGTTAGAGACGGTGCGAAGAACTACAAGTTTTTCAACATATGTGTGTGTGTGTGTGTGTGTGTACCTGGTTCGTTTTTCCTTTTGACTTCATGTCTTTGTTAAAGTTGAGTTCAGACTTGAGACGACAGAAATTTTTCACTCCCTCTTTTTATAGGTAGATGAAAAACTCACGTTTTTCTCTCTCTCTCGTCTCGTCTCTCCACTCACCATTTCTTTTTCTTCTCGTCAGGCCCTGGAAGTGAATGGGAGACGGATGAAGAACACTATTGTTTCAAAAAGTGATTATGCCCAGAAAAAAAAGTTATTGCAGTTATGAATGAGATTTAAATAAGATATCCGTTTACGTTCCTTCGGACTCGTACTCACACGAGTTACACATTCCGGTAATCGCATTCGGAGAGTGATAATTATCTTACCCGTAATAATCGATTATCTGACATTTTCCTTCTCTCTCTCTTTCACATATATGTAACATAATTATATATGAAAGCTCCTGGACTCGAGGACTCTGATACTCTGATATTGTCCGGACGGAGCGGACGAGTATATACACATTATAGTAGTTACATGTGGAGTATAGGAGCAAGTCGGTTTTTCTAGACCAGTAGTTCTCCACACAGTTTTGAATTATGGGACCGACTCTTGCTGCTGTCTGTGATGGTGGTAAGTTTTGAAACTACCTATTTGCATATAAATTATACCTTTCCGCTTTTCCAATTTCGACTTTCAAAAATGTGTTGACTGACTCTGTGACGCCTTTACTACTTACTGTAGACGTAGTACAAGTAAGTACTTTTGTGACTCGATAAAGAAAGAAAAGAAAAGAAGAAAAAAAAAACTCAAACTAATCTGCCCTTATGACTTATACGACTAGGAGAGTCTTTGGAGTTGCCATTAGTTTAAAAAAAAAAAACATATTAAGTGTATAGAGTATTTGATTTGAAGTTTTTACTTTTCCTATATACGAACGAAGACGAACGACACGACAACAACCACGTCGACGTCGACGACCAAGTGAAGTCCCATATACATGAATATAAATAAGAAATTGAAACTCACTACAACTAATGTTTTTATTATACTAAATAATAATTATCATAATAATCACGATGGCCTTCGGTTTCAGTATTACTCCCGCAAGTAGTTTTTGAATAGTAAATTACAATTTATTACATGTGTGCTCCAGCGTAATAAATTCAAAAACTATGGAGAATAGAGATGCATTAGGAAAATAAAGAACTCTTTATATATATTTGAGTGTTTTTAAAAATTAAATCTCGACGATTATTAATATTAATATTTATTATTATAAAGATATATATATACAGGAGTTTTGGGGCTTAGGGCTTGAAAGTTGGAAGTGCTGTGCCGTACTTCCTATTGCAGGTCATTTTATTTGATGTGCATACCTATGTAAATATATATATATATATATACTTTTCTTCTTTTAACTAATCAATATTATTGTAAGTTGTTAGCTTTTTCTCCAACATTTTATGAGACATTGGCTTATAGCCTCGTTTCCTTTGTTTATGTTCCCGTTTTTTGTAGGGGCATTATCCTGACATGAACAAAAAGCTCAAAATGAAAATGAACACCAACTACCATTACTATTACTACATATATACGGCTACGACTACTACTGCTCGAATCGGGACTTTTACAAGTTGATTTGAGCTGGAGTCCCATGTCCCATATATAATATGTAGGAGTACGTATCTCTACTACGACTATTTGTGTATAATTACATATACCTACTACCTCTATTTTATTTTGCATTAGTTGTCATGGTACTGATCTACCTGATATATAATATAAAGTGTGTGATCAGTCAAGTTACCTTGATTTGATTATATTTGCTCTGTTATCAAGGTGACTTTGCCTTTTTGCCTTTTTTTTTGCTTCCTATTATCCCATAGTGCATACAAAATATGTCTTGGACTGAGTTTGAGGTGAGACAACGATGTGAACTGAAGTATAAATAATAGCCTCGGAATCGGAATAGGGTACAAATAATTTTGTGGTACAATGTGTGATAAAATGACCCGCATTGATGTATGAGAGCAATTATGAAGAAGATTAATCATTAATATGCATAAAAAAAACACCTTACCATTCTAAAAAGAACACTTTTTTTTTGTTGATTTGAGAAAAGTATAAACGGAAATAAAAATACATTTTTTTAAAGGGTCGTATTCGTATCCTAATACTAAAAACAAATTCCACCTTTGGAAAAAGTCGTTGTACTATAAAATAATAGCTCTCAGAATCGGTACATCGAAATATCTACATACTCATGTTACTTGCCTATATAATTATACGAGTATTTATTTATTTATTTCCGACCGTATCAATTACGACCGGAATATTTAAACGTATGTACCTACATAGGGAGAGGGAAACATGGGGCTCGTATGGATTATGCATCTGGGCATTTATATAGTGCTCACACAGAAATAGTGATTGAGCCTTTGTAATTTTAGTACTGTAGCTCTGTACATACATATAGTGAGAAACCATTATTATGTATACTGTTAGATGAGGTGAGGTTATACAAGATGCATGTCAAAATGTACGTGTAGGATTTGATTGGTTTGCAATTATTAATTATTGTAGATTTGTATTTTATCATTAATTGTGTGGAAATTATGACCGTAATTTGCTACCTTTCATTCCTTCAAACTGTGACACAGTCTCAAAATCAAATCTTGAACAGTATATAAAAATTATTCCCAGTTTTATTTTGTATTCTTGTATCTTGAGGTGTATTTCTGATTCTGATATTAACGGACAATCTCGCGGAAACTGTGTGATATTGCGTTTCTTAAAAATTATTTTTGATAACCATAAAGCATAACATAATATATTATGGAGCTTTAACTTTTTAAATTAGCGTATACATGCTGAATTGCATTTTGTCTCTTGTTTTGATTGTGTTGAGATAGAACTATTTTCTCGTATTTTGACTCTTGCATATCGCTGTGAATAAAATTTCAAAGTGGCACACACTCCACCTTCTTGATAATTTTATGTTTTGGAAATTGAAATTGCTTTACTTTACTTATGAGTCGACAATAATTAAATTGTTGTCTCCAAAGTTTTGTCAAATTATCGAAAACCGTTTTACACACGTTTCCTGTGGATTTAAATTCAAATCGGCCAGTGGTTTAACTCCGCCCACATTTCTGTCCTGTGTACAGTTCCCCTTCAACTACATAATCGTAGGAGCATGTCCATTGATAAGTGATATCATGAAGATACGTATATGTATGTCCTGAACTATACCGGGTTATTATTTCGTTATAAAATCAAATAAATTTCCGAATCCAAATGGGTGAGTATTTACCCTCTCCACTCTTAATCAGCTTCGACACTTACATGAAAGGATTTGTTTCAAATTTCAAAGCTATTGTCTTGTTGGGCCATCTGTTTATTGATATAATGCCAGGGTATTGATAGTAGGTAGGTACATAGTGAGTTTGCTGATACTGCAGGATAAACTACATGTATGGAGGGAAGCTATCTGGTTATGTACACTCCATCAGAGTCCAAAATACAAATAGTTTGGAAGACGTGGCGCGATAAAAGTAGTGTTCTCACTCAAATATTCCCTCATTTTTCTGAATCTGAGCCATTTCTGACTGTAGTAGATAGGAGATATACAGGAGTCATTCGACTTCAACATTAACATAGCATTTCAGGATAACTTGTAATTATAGGAAGACTCTCTTTTGAAAGACATAATGGCCCGAATATCCTGTCTCCTTCTGCCTCACTCCAAATCGGCTGCTCTCATCTGTAGATACTGGAACGTGAACGCAGTGGCAACGTAGTGTAACACACACATAGAGAGACTAAAAGAGTGAAACAAAAATGAGGAAAAACGGTATACAACAGGGAATGTGGGAGTAAGGAAACAGCTGGTGAACAAAACCTTACTCGTATAAAAAGCACGGAAAATGGAAAATTAAATTAGTGTCTTTGTTCAAGTTCAATGTAGACCAACCAACAAAACCAAAGTGTACATCATGAATGTACTTGAGAGTGCAGGAGAGTTGCATTAAGTGCGTCTCTGTATAATGTGTTGTTTCATCACGTTGCCATTTTCAAGTAAATATAGTAAATAATAAAAATGTAGATCATTTTATTAAAAAACACGTCAAAATATGCATTATCTGGCTTGAGAGTCTCTTTTACAGGTAGTCTCCCTACGCCTATTATTTACCTCCTATGTGACTACTGTGTACTCAACATTGGTGGGTAAAGTATCTAGTCCCTACATAATAAATTCTGAATTCAAAAGGAGCTGGAGGGGAACAGCAACTTATTTATTTTATTTTTTCAAGTTTTCGTTTTCAAATCCACATCGGCATCGTCACCCACCCTTCTCCACAAGAGAAAAAAAAACTTAAAATAACATATATTATATCACCCGTTAAGAGGTAACATTTTCTCGCATTACAATTACAACAGAGAACATATAGCTATTGGGTTACGTTCCAGTGTTGTTTTTGTTTATGAGATTAGACCTGGGTATATGTTGTACACGTACAATAGTAATCTCGAAATTTGTGTGTGTACATTTCAGATTTAAATTTCTTTCTCTCTCATTTGAACTGACTAGTGAGCTAATGATTATATTACATTCGATAAATCAGGAGAAATTAACAAGCCCCGTCGGTTCAGTTACATTTTTACGAGAAACGAGATGCTCGTTAAAGAGGAGATAGCAGATTTAGAAATACATTTTTGCCCATTTCACTCACCTTTTTAAGGTTTTTCAGGTTTTGACAGGATTACCTAATAAGCAGGTATGTTATAGTCTTGCAAGTCTTTTTAAAGTGTATGGTCCTTTCGTCCTTTACGTACCCTTAATAATCTCTTTATCCGCTCCGACCCTGCTTACCAAAGCTTCGCTCTGACTTAACTCAGAGACTCTATAGGATTATGGTAGGTAAAAGAACACATTTTTTTTTGGTGTACCCATCCAGACAAGTCAGTACGACATGATCCGTAGTCTGTCTGTAGTGGTTAGCCTCCTTGTGTAGTGTGTATAGTGTATATATATACCATTGAAATTCGAAATTTTGTTTCCCTCGTGTAGTCGCAGTCCTTGTCATATATTATGTACAGGATCTCCAGCGCACACACACACATTGATCTCAAAGCTTAAAAACATACCTAGTGCATTACACAAACTTGTAGATCCAAAAGACAAAACGTCAGTTTTCACTTTGAGGACGTATAGACTTTGACGGAAGAAGAAATATAGCCAGAAAATACAAATACCAGAATGTTACATCTGGAGGAATTCAAGAAGTAGGTAATCTTCCCACTGACAGACCTCACATCTTGCACACTAGTCAAAAAATCTTTGTTCTTTTTCCAAAGTAAAGTTACACATATATATTTTTCTCAAGTCCTTAGCAATACAAATATAAAAAAAGCGGTGAGGTATAAACAAAATAATAATATATATCTGCGCTGTCAAAATTAGCAATTATGTATTTACAAAAATACATTTGTAATTATTACAAAAAAAAAAGGAGCTTGCCGAAGCCGACAGAGATACAAATACTATTATAAAAAAAATTTTTAAATATTTTTGGACAGTTGTGTGTTCGCCGTGTACACACTGTACAGATATTTGAATTTGAAGTTGTCACTTTCTTGAGACATGTCGATCGTTAACTATAGGGTAGGCGTATAGTTAGATGGTCTACAATGGGGGAGACTTATACGGAGTAGCATGTAGACCATATAATAATATAATAATTAAATGTTGAGCGTGGATCATTTGCTCGGGAAGTAGATATACATATTATGTGAATTCTCCGAAAACGTGTATATATTAGTTACATATATGCTGCTGTGACTGTGAGGAGATCGAGTCCATGCGAATGTGAGTATAGTACAGAGTCTATTCATCCAATGCTATTTTCCTTTCATGATTATCAATAGACTTGACACACGCGTCTGTGTTATAAAAGTCTATTCATTTGATAATGAATGGGGAACGCTTTTATTCAAGAGTGTATAGTTTAATAACAAGGAGTGATACATATCAGAGAAATGCAGTTGCTCTCTGCTGCTTGCTTGCCTTCGGCTTTATATTTTGATATCAAGGAATTGGGTTCCGTAAGGAAAACCTTTGTGATTGAGAACTATTCCGTTTTTATTACACGTTTTAATCTTTGAAAATTGTTACTGTGTGTAGATAATATTTTGACGCAGGATTTTAGATGCCTCTCCAGTAAAGTTTCCCTCAGCTTTGAGTTAAAGCTCCTTCTAAAAGGCTCTCTTATTATTCTCTCTCACTCTCTGTGTCTGTATGTATGTATATGTACATTCGTTAAGGCTCACGTGCTACGAGTTTTCGAGCTCCATGATTATTACTTAATTGTTTTGTTCCATATCACAAGTAACCAGGTTTAGTAGATATAGTACAGATAAGTTTTTTTTTTCATTGTACGTGTAGGCTTTGAATGAATGCACATGGTGCGCGAGTACAAACTGTGCTGGGGTACGGGCAGCAGCAGCAGCAGCAGTACAAAGTACAACTCTCGTATTATTATTAGTTTAAAAAAGGGAATCGTGAAGGTAACCAAGATGCTATGTGATTTCTATCGTAATAATCGCGTATTTTACAATTTCGTATGCGTATTTGTTTCATCTTAGATGCCTTCCTGTGCAGACACCATGGTCCTTAACTCCGTATCTCAAAAAGATAAATTGTCTAAATTATATGGAGCTAGACTCTATAGACTGGTATAGGTACTTGGGTAGGAAGATGTATTAAAAATATCTCAACAACTATATACAATCTACAGCGCTCACTTATACGGACTTACTACTACTACTACTATTACTACTTTTTCTAGAGAGTGTGTAGAAAAAAGAAGCCAGGTGCTCTTCTCTCCTTCTTCGTCGTCGTCGTCTTCGTCTTCTCCTTCTTGTTCTTAGCAGTTGCAGTTGGGAACTCCGTTTTTATAATTCACTGGGTAGATCTTGAGGCAACTCTGTCTGTTCGTAGTATGTATGTGTGGGTGAGTGCGGAGTGGAGGAAGGAACTGTTGGATTCTTGGATGGGGTTTCGTTATAGTTTTTCTCCTGTTTTAAACGGTACCTAAAGGAGGAAAAGTGCCTCCGAAATTCGAGAAAAAAAATATGAATGTTTGAAAGGAGGTAGTGAGTAAGTAGTCTAGTTTCTAAAGTGTAATGTAGTAGTAGTTGGAGAACTGTAAAGCCTGCCTGGTCTCGCGTCTCCTTCGTCTTCCCTATGTACTTCTGCTACAATAATTTTTTACATTATAAGGCGGTAACTTTAACTGTGTGGAGTGTTGCTTCCTTATTGACCTTCTACTATTCCACACACGGCACACACGCGTTCCATCAAAGCCTCTCTCACAGTCAGCTCTCGGATTCACGGAGAAGTATGTACGGCTCCTATTTCCATTGTGGGCAGGAGACTCCGTCAAGAGCGAAAGCGAACCGAGGCTCGGAATAATATATGTATTATAAGTACACTGCATACATACACTGCATACAATACAAGAGAGAAATAATGATGAAAAGGCTCGTGCCACAAAGAGCTAAACAGTTTCGGTCCTTCCGGTAGGTATACATTGTGGCTTTAAAAACTTGAAGTTCACTTGGCCTCAAGAATGTTTTTTTTGTATATGGCACATGGGGCTGTTGTAGACTATATGTGTCTATATCGGACGGAGGCTTACATACCCGATTTACTTGTCTCATGTCTGAGACTCCTGGCCCGTGCATCTTTTACGGTGTAACTTGATTGCTCCCGAGCCCGAACCCTTACTGTTGATGTTGATAGTGAGAGTGAAGTAAATGCCATCATGAATTGACTCCACTCACCTTTTGTTTCCCTCCATGTGTTCATTATTATTGCATTACATTGTTTTCCAAGTCAGTTTTTTCTCCCGTCTTCCTTCCTATGGATCATCATTATCATCATTTATTAATTTAGGATTATCAGAGAGTGACAGTATAGATTTACTCTCAGCTCTTCCATCCACACAGTCCCCATACATTTATAGATGAGGTAGCTTTTGTATGCATTTATCGCTGGAGGCTGGAGGTGAAGGGAAGATTGGAGACCAACGCAGCCTGTAGACTGTAGAGTATGTATTATAAATGATTATGATATTTTTTTTAGCTGAATTTTGAATTCAGTCTTCTGAGGAGCCATCCATTCCACATCCATGCTCTCATTAGACTTCTTGACTTTGGACAAGTCAGAAATGAGTTCTTGGGAAACTTGGTCATAGTTTAATGTGTGAAATACTGGAGTAGTGGCATGTGAGATCTGTGAGAGTCTACCCACCTTACCTACATATTATACGTCACGTCTTACTGCAGTATTATAAATGTGTTATCTATAGTTTGAGCTACTTACCGGATACTTCTCTGTCCATAAATGGTTTGAGGACTTTATACTATTATTACTACTCTTATATATAGAGCTCTCTGTACATGTTCGACTAAAGCGAAAAAGAAGTTTTCAAAAGTGTGCCGAGGGCTGCGATCGAATTTCGTGTATGTTGGAGCGAGCTAGTTGAAGCTTTTGTAGGGTTTAGCTCTCCGTATTTATCCGTCACATGGTCGCTCGCTTTTTTTTGTTGTTGTAAGTGGCTCGGGAGTTTTAGGTTTTGGTAAAGTAAATTGAGTAATTGCTTATGTCCACTTCAGTTCAGTCTCATGGGTCAGTAAATTGACATATAGCACATGCCACGGGGTTGTCTTATCTGGGAGCCAGAAGGCTCTCTTTTTTCCTCCGAGCTATAGCAAGTATGTCGTATGTACGAGACTAAGAGCCCCTCCAGCTATATGAAGCAGTATGATGATCATCCTGATCCTGATGGTAATGGTGATGGTCACATGTACAAAACCTGGGCTGTGTGGAAAGTGGAAAGCCAAAGCCCGGTGCTCCTCCTGCTGCTCCTGCTGGTGTGGGTGACATCCAGAGGACACATGATTTCTCTAAGGGATTATATTATGCCGGAGAGTCTGTCACAAACTTTGGTCTAAATGTGTGTTGTCCAACTGGACGTTTTCAAGTTTTTGGTTAACAAAGTAATGTTGTGTATCATTTGCACATGGAATCGCCTCCAAATTTTTGTCCTCCTCGAAGCGGAAGTTCAAACGTGTGACAAAGCGGATGAGGAAAAAGCAACACTTAAAACAAAAGGGTAGTCCACGTTGGAGGGATGGACAGGGCAAGACAGAGGGCATACCTCTAAAATTCCATGTTAAAATAAGTATGTATGGAGTGCCTTGGAGTGCGTATTAAAGTAAAGTGAGAACCAGAAGTATGTTTCCACCAAGTCTGATGGACACAGCTTCCTTTGGACATGGTCAGATAGAAAGGAGTAGCAGGAAGAAGTTAGAGATGACAGAACTTGAATTATGCTCTTCAAATTTTACAACTTTTCTCGACTCTGCGCTCTGTTCTCGGTTTTTGTTCCTTCCAGAGTTAGCAGAGTTTTAGAGTTTGTGTAGCAGAAACGGAAGTGCATTTATTTCTTTTGAAAATCATGCTCTTGTTAACTGATACTAACAATAAGAGAGACAGAGAGAGAGAGGAAGGTAAAAATATACATGCTCAGTTTTAAGGCTTTACAGATTCTCCAAGCTTCCATAAGCACATGCAGATAATTTAGTTGTAATTAAAGTATTTGGATTTTTTTGTGTATTCTTTTGCAGATGCATGTTCAAGTCGATCCACACCAAAGCCAAGACCACCAAGTCCGACGCTTAGACCAAATATAACTATCCAAACGTATACTTGTCCTCCTGAGTATGATGCCCACTACTGTCTGAACGGTGCTAAGTGTTTTACAGTCAAGATTGGCCAGTCCATTCTCTATAACTGCGAGTAAGTATACATATAAATTTGTTTCCTCCTTGTGTTTACTACTTTTTCATACTATGAGCATTAAATCTGATTTGAAAATGAATGCAATAAAGCAACGGAAGCTTTGAGAGAGTAATTTATGAATGAGTTGGTTCAGCAGGAGCTGTACATTAGATTGTATTTGAGAGGTACATTTGCTTCTCCACACTCAACTCACTCCACATGCCTACACTAGCTGAACATGTAGTAGTAGTTGTAGTTGTTTTGCATCCCCTCAGGCTCACCTAACGTCCTTTTTATACGTTTATCTTTCCGTTTTTATCGCTGTTTTATTTTGAAAGTTGAATTTCAACAACCACAGAGAACATTTTTTTCATGAGAAATGTGTTTGTATCTATTAAATGAGTGAGTGAGTGAGCGAGGGAGTAAGGAATATTCACAGTACAGTACGTCAGGGGTCGTTTTTACACCTGACCTTCCAAGAGATTTAAATTTGAAGCAGGAGTGGATGTGCCTGTGTGTAGTAGT
>JAQFZE010000459.1:0-26373 GCA_034695245.1 Dicyrtomina saundersi | reverse complement strand
TAATTCCATGTTTTCGAAAAGGTGCAAAATGTTCTAATTCCATGTGTTTGAAGTGTTAAATGTTGTATTTTCAAAAAGTGCAAAATGTTCTATTTAAATGCTCTTAAGGCATATTTGAATATTTCTGTAGATAGTTCATATTGTTTTTAGCTAAAAATGGATATGGGTCATTTTATTATGCTGGTTTTTTATTTTCAAATATCTAAATGGTTCGTCACAGACGATATGTATATGAATGATTGACAAAAAATATGAAAATAGCGATGGAATAAGTGACAAATTTCCAAATTTTGATACCATTCCGTTTTAAAAATGTTTGCTTTATTTACAAAAGAGCAAGCTCTCTCCTTGTGTCTGTATGTACATTATACAAATGTTTTATTTTTTGTGTTACTTTTATGACTGAAGGTTTTTGTTTTTTCATTTTCCAACCCCTTCATAAGAACAAAAGTATCATCATTTTTACCATCGTATCGTATCATACATAGTTTTTTTTATTATATATATAATATAAGTAATAATAATATTATAATAATAATAAATGTTTAAATGTAATATAATAATTAAGTAGGTAAGTAGTAGTAGTAGTAATATAGTAATAATAATAATATTATTTTATTTCTTTCATCTCTCTGTCTCTCTCAAATCTATTTTATATTTTATTTAGTATTATAATCATATTGTATTTAATCGTATCGTATTTTTCACCTTTTTATTTCTTTTTAGCTTACACTATTCTCATTATGTTTTAACTGGGATTTTTTAAATGTTTTTTTAACGTTAGCTTTCCTTCTCCCACAGTAAATTATTTCTCTCAATTTTTATTTTTTCATTTAAACTCTTTAGTTTTTCTTTTTAGATACTTTTTTATGTGGGTAGGGTATAGGTTGCAGTTTAACTTATGTTTATCAGTAATATATAGCTACGTGATATGAATATTAGCTTTTTTTTTGAAATATTCTTGCAATTTTCTTTTCCTCTGGCATTTTTAATTATTTTTTTTTAGTATTTTTAGTTTATAATTTTATTTTTATACTTCCTTGGCGTTTGCTCTTGGTTTCATATTTATTTTCTTACTTAGATATTTTGTGTATGTACGTGTGTTAGTGTCCAAAGTAGTAATTAAATGTGTGTTCATAATGTTCTCCTCACTATCGACTATGACCTTTTTACCCTTCACTTTTGACCTTTGACTTTTGATAATAATTACATGCATAATATAATCATTATATACTGGCACTGACTCTCTGGAAATACTATTGACTAAAATTATTGACTATCAACTGTGAGTTTTGCTCTTTGTTGCTGACTAAATTCCTTCCTGCTTTCGGTTTCCAGTTTCCTTTAGATTAATTTAAAAAATCTCTCGCTATAGAATTTTATTAGGTATATAAGATACAATTAACACGGTCTAAAAGAGTCTCTACCTCACTTTCAATGTCACTTTTTATTTAGTTACACTGGTTGTAATGTTACTACTATAACTAAAATTTGCAGTCTATTTTGATTTTCTACTTTTAAAATTGTCAACTAATTGTAAGTAAACTAATTATCTACCAGGAAATCCGGTCACCGGTTTATATATTTACAAACTATATAATCAGTGCTATATATAAAGTAGGTCCCTTTATACCTAATAGCATAAAAGTCATAAGTGACCTGTACATATAGTACATCTACTCACATATACATGTGTCCAGGTTTTGCATAGTAGTTAATTACTCATTACACACAATTTCCTGTCAACAATTTAATTATAGTAGGTACTGAATATTAATTGAAAAATTGAATGGTTTTCAAACGTAAAAAAGTGGAAAGGTTCAAAAATAATTTATATATCGCACGTATACTACGTTCACTTCACCGCAGTCAGTGCTTTTTCCGTCTTCACTGTCTGATGTTGTGTCAAAATATCGAGCTTTCAACATGGTTCAATTTTCATGTTCAAATAACGTTTGAAATTAATTTTATTAAGTTACTATATTTTAGGGAAAATTCTGAGTAAACAACGGAAAAGATTTAGATAGAAAAAGTAATTAGGTTGATGTAAATCAGAAATACTTTTGAATGTTGATTGTTGATAGTTTATAAATCAAAGTTCCAAATCAATAAATTAACTAGCAAAAAACCAAATATGAAGTAACAGCGTAGAAGTTCACAGTTTGACAGTAAAGTTTGAGTTTTTTCTCATCAGCTTTTCAAGTTTTCTTTCAGTTTCAGTTTAGCATAAAGTAGGTAAGTAGATCATGCGTAAGTAATGTATATGCATAAACGATAGCAATAGTAAATATAATGTATGTATATGTATAGTGTTGGGCCTCGCTTGTTAAAGATTTAAAAGTTTTAATTGCGTTAATTAAGTTAACTATGGTTAAAATCGCAGTCCCAGCTCATTAATAATACATAAAGTATAATTCAATTTTCCACTTTTTAAAACTTTTAAACTTTGCCGCCCTTTCTTCCGTTCTTTCTTTGCCCTTGATTTTTCTGTATTAGTTGTTAAAATCTTACATCTAAACCCTTTTTTATTAAGGGGTAAACCTATAGTTAATTTTACAATATTTTTCCCCTCTAGTATGCATTTATACATAATTTATGCTAACCTATAAAATTCCTAAACTACTAATTTACTAGATATATTTATTAATTAATTAATAATAATAAATTATTATCTCTTATATTTTTTTTGCTCAATAATTTTAAAATTTGTTGTATTTTTTTAAAGCTATTAATTACTCATTGAATACTATTATTTCATTCACATTAGTTTTGTTTTTTTTGGCATCATACTTTCACTTGACTTGGTTGGTGGGAGTGTATGTACGTACAATTCTTTTTCTTTTTCAAAATTATTATGATAAATATTCATTCGCGTCCTGTGTGGGTGCGCATCCTTCTTCCCTACTTTTATGTCATCATTTCCTCAGTTTCAAAGTCAAACAATTTTCTCAACGATTGTGATTAGCTTTGTTCTATTTTTTAAATATTTTCTTTTTAAATTCTTATATAATATACCCAGAATTCTAAAAGTTGTATATATATGTATGTAAAGTTGTTTTGTTTCTATATATAATGCTTTTTCTTTTGCATTTAGTAAGCAAATATTTAGTATATTTTTGTTTTGTAAAATGTTGAAATATATTTTCATTTTCACTAAAAATTGACTACAATAAGCTTTTCAAACTTTCAACTACAATTTTTCCTTCTTTCCTTCTTACTACACTGTCACCACAGTCCCATAGTCACCACTTTACTCCACAAATACTTTAATAATACTTTCTAACCCTCCCCTCTACTTTTTTTTTAGTACTTTGACCTTTACCTTTCTCACTGACCTATTTGACCTTTCTACATTTTGATCAGTTAGTTCCTGGCTACAAATGGGTGATTGATTAATAATAAAAATTTGTTTTGTATGTTTTTTTCCTTCTTGAAAAAATTTTGATTTGCTTTTTTTCATTCTCATTTTTTTTAAAGTTTTGGTTTCTCTATAGAATATTATGAATATTGATAGCATATAATAATATTGTGTTTCTTTTTTTTCTTCTTTATAATATACTTCAGTGTTATTATTGTGTGTATTATAATAATCATGTAATATGTATTTTTGTGTGTGTATCGATATACTAATAATTGGATCGATATTGACATCGATCTCGAGGTCGATATCAAAATCGATATACATATTACCATATTATTATTATGCTACAAAAATATTATATTGGTATCATCATGGATTATGGTATTGGTATATGGTTTTTATTGTGATTATATTTTTTTTATTCAAAAAAGAAATTTAAATTGTCATGTTAGTCAATATTAGTCAATAGTAATAAGTAATATATTAAAATTCTTATAGTGGTTTTTCTACTACAAATTTTTTTAAATTTATTTATGCATTTGTTGTGGTTGCTAAAAACTATTAACGTACCTACCACCTTATACCTACTTAAGGTATTTCCCATCCCCTCCACCACACCACCGTCCCCCCAAATTTTCTGAATCTGTATTCAAGTTTAATTACGTCATACGTACGTACAATACCCTCCCCTCCTTTTTTTTAAAATTTTACTTCCCACTTCTTTCTTTCTCGCTCACTTTTGACAAAGTACCAATATACTCGTATATATAGACTTATAAAGTACTTAAATATTTTTTTAATTTTTGGCCATCATGGACTAGAACTATGTTGTATGTAATTATGTACTCCCTAAGTATATGTATGTAATTATAGCATTATATAAGATTATATATTCCTATAGCAATTCATATATAATAATTATATATGCATAGTAGTAGAATGTATATAGTTGTTTTCTTACTTGTAATTTTTTGCAAAGTCATAATGTCAAATTTTTAAAAGATTAATATTTTTTTTTGGTTGTTCTTTTTTTTGAAATAGTATAATATAGTGTGTAGAGTTTAAATGTGTGTAAACATTACTATGCTATATATATGGCTATGACTATATGGCTGGCTATATATAGTAATAATATATAGATATATATGGTTGTATATATATACAGTATATATAGTAATAGTAATGATTTGATTATTTTCCGTTTCCCATATTTTAATTTTTGCTGCTGATAAGACAGAAAGATTTCCCTTTTCCTTTTATATACCTGCACTAAGCCCTATATATACTGCCTTAATATAGTATGCAGTGTATATATTAGTAATATATATAGTAATATTGTAATTTAGATCAGTAGTAGTGAGTATATAGTAACTGGTAGTAATATATGGTATATAGTAGAATAGAATAGTAGTAGAATAGTATATGACTTGCTAACTACAGTACAGTGTAGTAGAGTATGTAGATTGTAAGATTGTATATAGAGGATATACTATATATATATAATAATAATTATATATATATATATTTTTTTCATTTTTTTTTGTGGTTATATATGTAGATATATATAATATAGATATATATATATATATTGTAAAATTAATAATTTAAATTTATATTAATTTTGTAAATATTTAATTAATGTTTTTAATGATTGTAATTCACACGGTCGAATATGTTGGATGCGGTCTTGTCTCATGTATCATATCATTTTTTTTATCTCCCTCGTCATATATAGCTATATATATATATCATATCAATTCAATTATTACAGCATATATATAATAATAATAATCATGTTATTATTATTATTACTATTATTCTAATATATATTTTGCATATATAATAGTCTACTTCTTCTTCTTTTTTTAGCCCTTTTACTATTTAGGTTTTCAAAGTTGAATATAATATATCTACTATATTTTTAATGTTTAATAAGTAATAATATATGTTGAATATTTTTTATTTTTTTTTGGATTTCATATAATCTATATCGTCTAAGGAGCTACGTAATGTATATGTGTTTAGTATAATGTTGTTGCTGTTCTGGTTGTAAGTATGGGTATTCAATTATAATTTTCATAAATTTATTTCATAAAAGGGAGTATAGGTATCTATACTATTTCAAATTGGAATTCTATTGAATTATTAGTTGCAATTTTTATGTGTATCTATTGGTGGGTTTTTATTTTTCCTGTCAATTTTTTAAAATTAACTTCTTCAAGCCTCTCAAAAGTTATTTCACTTGAAATTTTAAAATTGTGACAATTTTTTCAAGTATGGTTTTTAAAATTTATAGATTCTAGTTTACATGTTTAATTGGCATGCACTTAGTCAATACAGCGTTTTCTCATATAGTAAATTATAGTTTAGAGATTTTCAACTTCAAAATTTTGAAAAAGGTATTATTTAAATATTCACTGATAATTGAAGTTAATAGTTTTCAGGTAATGATGAATGTTAATTTTGTCGTTCAATTTCTATCAATATTTTGTGGGAAAATGAGAGACAGAGAATGTGACTATTATTTAAAGCATAATCTACTCAGTGTACAGAAGTTGACGACAGCGATTGAGTGCACGCAGCCACAGAGCTACGAATTTCGTAGCTCGTAGCTCGTAGCCACTCGTAGCTGACTTCGAAGTACTTACACTGAAAATCACTACTTACTTTTTGTTACTGACGGACCGCACTACTATTTTTGTAAAAAGTTATTTAGATACCTATACTGATAAATCATGAATCAGAACAAAAAGTGTTTAAATTAGAATTAATTAAGTACTTAAATTAACTTACGGCAAAATACGATAACAGTATCAGTAGCGGTTATATTATAGACTTACGTAATAAATGTACCTGGATATTTTTTGGTTGGTTTTTTGAATATAGTACGCATTATTATGAAAGAGAGACAAATTGTTCAGTATATACTTAGTTATCGGTTTTGAATTTTTCCAAAAATTTTTCAGAGAGAAGCTTGTATGTAGATGTAATTCAAATTCAAATCCACACGCCGCACAGTCACGTAGTACATATGGTGTGAATTTTAGTTTCCTTTTGTAGGAGATAATTAAATATCATTATACTCGTTATATATCATATAGTATTATTATACAAATTACTTTTTGTTTTTTGTATAATAAAGAATGTGCGATGTGTCGGTTGGTCACGGTTCACAGTTCACGGTTCACTATGTATATATTGTAAGTAAGTAACGGTTAACGGTTATATTATATTAGGTAGGTGGGTATTATGTGGTTCACAGGGCTGTCGACTGCTGACGGGGTTTCGGTTACGGTTACACGATTTCTTTCGGGAACGGTAACGGAACCAGAACCAGAAACGGAAACAGATATTCGTAACAACCAAGAACGTAACGGTAACGCATAAGGGTTGCGGTAGCGGGTAATCATAGGAAATATTAAGATATAGACACAAACAAAAAAATAAGAAAAGATTTATATAATACATAGTAGTAGTAATCATAAATAATTACAGTATAATTTTTATATATCTTATGAGAGAAGTTGCTTTGTTTTTGATTCTTTTTTGTTTGTCAGTTAGTTAGTTTCTTTTTGTTTGATGATGAATTGACTAATTATAGAACTACGCATATTATAATTATATATAGCGGTAAAATTTGAATTTGGATTATAATATTTTTTTTTCATTTGTATGTGTGTGTGTTTTTTTAATATTTTGAATATTTGAATTGATTTGACTTAGTATGGCCTTGATGCATCTTTAGGCCGTTTCAATTGGACTTTAAGTCTCTTCATGCCAATTTGGAATCCATTCATCGCCTGGATTGCTGCCTGTGCGCTGGCCGGATTGTCAAAACTCACAAAACCTAATTTAGAAGCAATTACCAACCTTTTGTTTTTTTACTTAGTTTTTAGGAGAATCAAACACAATAGTTTACATACACAATGACATAGAAATATAAAATTACTAACGAAAAATAAAATAAAACTGTGTTTTAAAAGCAATTAATTTGTATATAGGAAGGAAAATTATAAACTGAAAAGGAATAGTCGAGTAGTTGGTAGTGAGTAAATAATTTAAAGTATAATTATGTAAATAATTAAAAAAGAAAAAAAAGACGAAAAAAAGGAGCTAAAGCGTCCAACTGTCACCATTACCATTAGCAAGACCATCTTGACTATTTACATTACAATATGATAGTACACGGCGCGCGAGTTTTACTGTGGCGTTTATTTAGAAATATAATTTGTACAGCAGAGAGAGCTATATGCTATATATAGTAGGTAATATTACTACAGGAGAGTACACCCACTGGAACCGGAACCATGTCCGCAAAAAGGTTTACTCTCGTATATTTTTATTACCATATATATACATGTAGCAGCGTCTTACTGTGTACAATGGAAATGAAAATGAAATCAGAATGAAAATGTTTTGTTATGTTGGGAGAGTCAAATGAAAATGAAAGTTTTCAAGCCCTATGCATACTTTGCTATGTATAAAGAAATCTTGGAAAAGTTTTAAGTTCAACAAATGGAGAGAGCAGAGAAAGAGAGTGTGAGAAAAACAAAATAGAGAGAAGAGAGCTTTCTAATAAATACTTGCTAATGCTTTCTTGCCATTACTTTTACTTTACGTTTACTTGTAGAGCTGTTTTACTCTGGAGCTGAAGGCTTTTAGCATGAGCTGTATATATGCAGATAAAATTACGTACTAATAGGACGTTTGCTTGGCTACTTGGCTTGACGCTTCACTACTACACTAAAAGAACTGTATAGTTAGTAGTAGGGAAAGAATAGTACGAAAATAAAGAAAGGAATTTTAGTAGTCAAAAGAATTGTAGAGCTTGTACTTCTTGTACTGTCGTCAACAACTACGGAACGAAGCCTTGCATGTTATTTTCTCACTTGCCTACGGAAAAATGTAGAGAGGCTCGATACTATAGAATTTTCAGAAGACAGGAATTTTCTATATTTCCTATCCGTCTCGTGCTATGGCTATGGTTCGTTTTTGTACTGCATTCAGCCCGTGATAATTTCCGTTATTTACAGACATGTGCAGGATGTTTTGCAAAATATTTCAAGCTTTTTTGAAGCAATGCACTGCCCTTTGAAAATTAGATTAGAAAAAATGATTTCTTTTTTAGCCATTTTTAAAAAGCAACAAATTGTCATTCAAAAAATATTTTCTAAGAAACATTATTGTGTCTAAAATCTATTTTGTAATACATCACGTTTGACGAATAATAATGAGCAAAATTTCTTTTTTTTTTCTATACAAAAACCACCATTTTGATTTTATTGATGGTTTTCTTTTGTAAAGCAAAATGTTGTATTTACACGTTTTAAAAAAGTTTAAAATGTTCTTATTACTTGATTGAGAAAAGTGCAAATTGTTCTTTTTACGTGTTTTGAGAAAAGTGTTAAATGTTTTATTTGCATGTTTTTGAAATGTACAAACAATTTTATTTGCATGTTTTTGAAAAGTCAAAATATTCTTTTTACATAGTTTTGAACATTCAAGCAGCGAGGGCTGCTTGCGCTGGTCGCATTATCCGGCCCTGATAATTCGTAATATGCAATGGTGGAAGGGCCTATAATAATACTCTGGTATGCAGCAACGCGAGTTTATAATGGCACAGTAATGGCATCTAATTTGCAATGGCATCTAGTGCACCTTCTTAAAATTGATAATACCGTACACTATTGCAATATCATAGAAAATACGGTATTAGCAATGTTTCTGACGCCATTGGATAACTACTTCACACAGTTCTTATGTGGTAGGTGTAAGTACTTACCCAGAGAATCGGGTTCTGACTTATGCGAAATTGTGACATTGAAAATTTGTTCTGCTTTGGTTCCGTATTCATTTTGTGTCCCACACTATATTACCTACGCATTATTACACAAGTTTTTGTACAAGCTCTCCCAATGATTTTGACTCCATTTTAATTTGTCATAAATTAATTTAGTAGAAATTAAAGAAAATAATATTGTATACTTATAAATTTTGTTATGTAGAAAAAAAACTGTAAAATGTCAGAGAGCGAGATTTTTATCAGTGTAGAAAAATATTGTATAAAAATAAAAACTTGAAAAAAAACTATATGCTATTAAAAATAATATAGGACACGACATCTAGATAGTGTGGGAGATTGAAAAAATCGAAAGGAAAGAACTAGAGCTAGATAGAGTGAGAGAGAGAGAGTCTAACCAAAGCATTTGGACTGATTCGTAGCTCGGTCAATGAAGACTTTGGACGAGATGACATTTCCAAAAGGAAGGAACATCTGCATAAGTTCAGCATCCCCGAATTCCTGAGGTAAATGATAAATGAAGAGATTGCATCCCTCTGGACCAGAAATGGAACACCCTGTAGTGGTACACAACAGAGACAAAGACCCCCACACCGTGCCACCAAAAAAAGGACAAAAAAAGACAAACGAACAATAGTATACAGTATACTGATAGTTGATAGTAGTAGTAAGTGTAAAGTTTAAAGTTTTGAGAGAAAATCAAAAAGTATAACAAAAGTCTATACATTAAATTAAAAGGAGTTTCCATAAATCACTTTACACATTCAAAAATGGGTGTATGCAGAAATTGGGTCGTGAAAAAACACCCCCAAACCGCAACACATAATTTTTGCACGCTCCCTTCCATTTCCCATTAAAAAAAACTATGCGAAAGTGAATATGCATAGCATATTCAGTATATGACCCCTAAAATTTTTTGTAAGTAATTTATGCAAGCTCACGAATATAATCTTTTACTATGCTGCTATATAATATATATAGCTTCTAGTCTCTATTCAAAAATTCTATAATTTTTTTTACTATTGTTAGTCTTTATACAGCAAAGCATTCACAATTATTACAATCACTATTAATAGAGACACACAAAAAAGAGAGAGAGAGAGAAAAGAGACAGAAATTACATTACATTACGCTTAGAAGGTGGCAATAATATGGCATGTTCAAAAATGTACAACTTATCTGTACTTAAAACAATCTACGAAATTGTCAAGATTTTAAATTGACTATAAAACATATAGTTTTCTAGGGCTGAAAGCTTTTACATGTGCCAATATAATGGCCCAGAGTCCATGATAGAGTTTATATGAAGTTTATATTGACAGCATCATTGATGCAGGTACGAGAATTTTACATGATATTTGGATATAAAGTTTACCTTGTTTTTTTTTGAAAATTCGAATAACCAAATAGTGTATGTAGAATGCACAAAATTGACTAAGTTTGTTAGCAGTGCAAATTATCGTATGAAAAAATTGCCGCTTTAAACAGTAGCAAAATGTTGCAATAATTAATGCATTTTTTCCAAATTCAAAATAAGCAGGAATTTGAAAAGTATTTTGCTATGTAAAAGTCTCGCGCACCTTCGCCTTCAACAATACTTACAATAATACTATTCAATAGGACGAGACACAGCTTAGAGAGTGAAAGAATTCTACTGTATTACTCAAGGAAAAATCCGGGGACAAACAACGACTGCAGATTATTTTTCCCTCGCTACAAAATTTCAAAATTTCAAATAATTTGAAATTCTGCCTGATTTATTAAATAGTGCTTTGCCAATTTTTGATTTGATGATTTCTTATGCCTTTCCTTGCGTCACACACGCACAAAGAATAATGTACGTAATTATTGTTTGGTTTTTGAAAAAATATTATAAGTTTTTTTTGATGACTATAGACTGAACTGAGAGAGAGAGAGACAGATGTAATGTAAGAGAATAACAACGAAAAAATTAAAAAACTTTACAAAAAAGAAAAACATCAAAATGGAAAAAAGACAAACCGTCAATCAAACCATCATGACCAGGAGCCATCGCATCAGCCAGCGCGTTTTGACGTCGGGCGCGAGAGCGTGAGTAGTTAATCATTGCGAAGAGAGACTGTGACCCGACTTGACCGAACCGAAGCAATTTCCAAAGCAATTTGTTTTTACACTTACATTCAAATACTGATATTCTAAAATTCTATTACATAGACAAGCCTTATTAGCTATATAAATATATATAGATATATATCAATATATAGTAGTAGTCAAAAACAACCATTAAAAATGTAAGTAGAGGGTAGGTATAGGTAAATAGGTATAGGTAGTAGTAGGTAGGTGAGAGTGAGAGGTATATGTATAGGTTAAAAGGTAAGGTAGATAGTAGGTATAATAGGTGTAGGTGTACAACTATAGTATGCTATATAGTCATCATAAAACATGCATGCCCACACTGTCATTATACCTTATAGTGGTATATATATATATAGTATATTAAAATTGTCAAGAAAGACAACACACATTAATAAAAAACATGAACAAAAAAATAACCTGACTTATTACATTAAATATTATTTTACAAATATGTATATTTAAGAATACTTATGACATGTATTTAAGTATTTTGTCCACTAAGATTTTTTTGTGAATGTTAATTGAATGAGAAAAACTACACACACACATATATATAAGATTCTAAAATTTTAAATATTTTGACACTCAAAATACATGTACATACATATATAAAGGTTGAAATATTTAAAAGCTATAAGACTAACATTTAATACTACATTGAGTATTATTATGAATTATATGACTATAGAATTATCATTATTAATTAATTATTATATATGTATGACTATATAGACAATTGAAAATTAAAGAGTTGAAATTTTAAAAAAATGTTAAAAAAATTGGAATTAAATATTAGAAAAGTATTTTATACCTTCACGAGTACTCATGCCCATCGAGTGCTGAACCAATCCCATGGGTGGTGGTGAGCCGTAAATCCCAGCCCCTCCTTTTTTTTAAACAAGTTTTTAGTTTGTCAAAAACATTCCATTTAAATACAATATATATGACACATTCAACATTTTACTTACACATGGAAAAAAGTGAATTTTTAGAACAACAGAAAAAAAAAGTTTTTAAATTAAAGAAAAATAAACATCGTAAATTTAGTATGCAATTAATAATGAGTAACAAATAATCGCAGATGATTTAAATGAGCATCATATTTGTTGGAGAAACTATACAAAATATTGTATCTGCTTCTAATTTTAAAAACTACTATTTAAAGGTTTAAAAAACGTCTAAATAATCATTTTTTGCTATTACTGTAAACGTTGAATACAGATTATCCCTATTTTGCAAAACGTCTAAACACAGATTTTTAAATATTTCTACAAATGTTTAAATAAAAATTATCACTTCCTTCGAAAACGTCTAACCACAGATTTTTGATATTTTTGAAAATGTATGAATGTAGATTATCACAATTTTTAAATACGTGTAAATACAGATTTTCACTATTTTCATAAACGTCTAAACACACATAACATGGGCTATTATTTCTGAGAACGTAGAAACATAGATTTATCACTATTTTCAAAAACGACTATATGCAGATTTTTACAATTTAGAAATTGCCCAAGCACAGATTTTTACTATTCTTCAAACAATTTTAACGCCAGATTTTTACTATTCAAACCATGTTAACACCAGATTTTCCCTATTTTAAAATCATCTAAACTTATAAAGCCTTTCAAAAAATTTCTAAACTACTTACAATCTAAATTCGGACACATAGATTTCTGCCCCTCCATTCAAAGTTACTATAGTGACCTACATAACATAATCTGAAATAGCAGATAGTATATTTTGCAGTTTCTAGTTCAAGATGTGTATATACCTACAGTATAATATGTAAAACTTGTAAACAACATCGTAAATATAGAACACTCCAGTACACAGTACATTAAACAGAAAACACAAAATAGAGTTTGACAATAATTATATTATTAAGAGACAAATATATAAGTTGTTCAACAAGTTTTTATCAAGTTGCGAAAAACATTTAACAATTAACCATCAACAAAGTATAAATGAAACATATTTATTTTTTAAAGAAGCAGTAAGCGCGCCCGGTTAGAACATCAAAAGTCCAAAAAGTGCTTTTCGTCCATATGTAAATTTATATTTAAATTAATCATAATAATAATAATATGTTGGGTTTTTCTTTTATAATGAATTTCGGAGCCCTCTGTCATTTATATAATTTGTTTTGTTTTTGTTGTATTTTTGTTTTGTGTGTACTCAAGTTGAATGTGTATAAATACCGGTGCCGGTGACCAATATAGTAGTATAAAAACCAAAGTAAAGTTCGTAGAGAATAAAAATCAATAAAACATAAATAATAAAAATATAAAATCAGTATAATTCTTAAATGTTGTAAAAGAACTATAAGTTATCTAGCCCGATATTTAGTAGTTGCCGTAATTAATGCATAGGTAGTTAAACAGTGATATTGTGGAAAATAACTGTGGAGAATAGTAACTTTTGTAAAACTACTATTTTCAAACCCCCATTGTTATTTCCCAATATAGCATGTAACTGGGCAACTGCTAAACATGGGGTTGACTATGCTATTTTGATATTAAAAAAAAAGATTGATTTGGTAACTGACCAACACCAGGATAGGGTTGAAGTCCCGCCGCCGCAGCGGCGGCAGCCGCGGCGGCTGCAGCTGGGTATCCCGCAGTGTGAAGAGCTGCGGCGGCAGCTGCATCAGCTCCATTAGGCAATCCTTGTCCGAGCAGTGCTTGAGGTAAAACGTCAACGTATAAAATCTGTTGCTCTCTCATATCTGGAGAATCTAGAAGCAAGTAAGTCAAGGTCAAAGTTCACCCTCTAAATCCGTCTACACACTACGCACACCCATTCCAAAAGAGACAATCTGTGCACCTTATTATATCCGCAGTGTAATAATTGTATTTACATCTTTTGGTTTTAAGTAAATTATCATGTGTTTACATTTTTTTAAGAAACACATTTGAAAGCATTTACACCTTTTTCAAAAATGCAAATTGTGCAAATTTTACAACTCTTTGAACAGACACAAACTGGATTATTTGTAATTTTTGAAAAGATACAAATTTAAATATGCATTTTTGCAAATCTTTTACACATTTCTGACAACATGCAAATATGATTATTTGCAATTTTTTAAAAACAAATAAAAACATGCATTTATATCTGAAGCTTAAAAACTTAAACAATTCCATTTTCCATTTCCATTTCAAACGCTCAATTTTTCTCAGTTAAACCCTTGTGGCTTACTTTCCTAGGTAGGTGCTACCTATATATTGCATGAAACACCTCTACACAACGGCCAGTCCTAATATTGACACTACAAAAAACACACTAAACTTTTGTAATCATCTGCAGGTACAATTCAAAATTTCATATTTGGGTCTACACGCTAATCCCTAGACAAAAATGTAGTAGTAATATTCGCTTACGTAACGTTTGAATTCAAAAATTAATTAAAAGGATTCCGTATAAATGCAATTTTTTTTTCACTTCCACTTGCACCGCCACCGTCACCGACACCGACAAACCCTCAAAATTGAACGTCCAACTCCAACGTAACAAAGTAATTCTCTAAACTATATGTCATATCTATACACAATTTCAATCTACGCCGGATTATCTCCGAATTCCTATACCTATACCTATACTACGTACCTACCCCACCATCAATACAGCTATCCCAATAACACAATACACTCACGTCCCTCCGTCTTTCAGCACTGATCGAGACTCTCACAGAAATAAAAGGAAACGAGAACGAGAACGAGAGCACTGACTAACAAGTCCAATCCAAAATCAAAAGGCCCAATAATATCTGTACAGTGTGGTGAACAGAAGCCGATGACGATCGCTCGGATCCTCCTTCAAATTACAAATGTTGAATGACGACTGGAGGAAAATTTGAAGCTGAATTCGGAGCCGAAACCGAATCCGAAATCAAAACCGAACAAGAGATAAAGTACAGGAAATACATGGAATGAAAGAAGCTGTATGGGAAAAAAAGGATAAAATCCAAGACTCTCACAAGAAGAACTCAAGAAAGCTCAAGACTCAAAAACCCAAAAAGGACGAAGAAGAAGGAGAAACAGAGAGACAGAAGAAGAGAAGCACTTCTCTCATCTGCGACTCACACATAGTCACCACCGTCGTCCTCAATCCCTTCTTCACCTCTTCTGTCATCTCCGTACGCCCTATGTACCTTCCTATGTAGCTATATATATTAAAATCATAAAAGCATGGAGGTTCTATCTACGTACGTACTTCACACAGCCCTCCAATCTTTCCCCGATATAGCATACATGTACACTCACAGAAGATGGATATTTTAAGAAAAGGCTTAGCAATGGAGGAAATGGGGAGTTGCATGAATGTGTGTCTGTGTGTGGAATCGTAGGATCTTGTAATAAGAAAGTGAGCTTTCACCGGGACCGGGACGGGGACCGGAGCCGATACCGGTACCGGGATCTGCCATTGGACTGGAGATTGAAAGAGAAAGTGAAAGAAAGAAAGAAAGAAAAAGAGAAAGTAAATGGAAACAGAAATAGAAATTGAGATCGGGCTGATTGGCTCTGATTGTAGTAGAACGAACGGAGAAAGTGGAAGACGCCTATGAAACGAAGTCCTACATGGACGAGAAAGTCGTCGAAAACGAAAACGAAGACGAACATGGAGCTGTGTGGATTTGGAGGACGGACATGGACATGGTTCATGCTGAGACTGATAGCTTAAAAGGTAAGTCTTAATGCGAAAGCCAAAGTCGAGAAGTCCACGTAGATCTCTTGTCTGTCTTCCCTATATCTTTCCCCTACCCTTCACTCAACTACCTGGTCCTGGGTCTTGAGCTTATGGATTCGTATGTATGTCTTCAAGCCCCTGATTTTTCGGCTTTGAGGATATGTATTCTACATGGTATTGTGTGCATGGAGATGATTATCTGTGGACGGATTGGAAGCTGAAGTTCCAATTCCAATTTCAATTGACTAGTATGATAACACTCCATTGTATTAGATTGGATGAGGAAAGATTCCGCACTCGTCTTCGTCATACTACTACTACTGCTACTACTACTACTACCACTCACAATACAAAAATGCTGACAGGGGATAATGGAACGGAAAATATCCAAATAGAAAATATTGACAGAGGAGGGGAGTGCGTATAGAGTTGTAGAGTAGATTTCGCCATTCATTGAGTGAGTGAGTGGGGGAAGTGGGGAAACAAGCCGAATTTTTCTTGTTGTTGTTATTGTTGTTTGTCAAGATCAAAACGTCACAAATCAAACTTATCTACTATACCGGTAGACATCCTAAGACATTTTTGGGAGTTTTTTAAAAATAGTAAGTATAGCATATTTTGATATTGTCAAAAATGTATGGTTTTTAATTTTGAAAAGGTTTATTAAGTAATTAATTATTGAAAAATTAAATTCTCAAAAATTAGAAATTCTAATAACTAAAAAATAATTTCTACACTTTTAAATTCATACTAATTCATTAAAGTAGTGATAATATGGCGACAGTATAAAGCGTTCTATAACCTATATTTGCACACACACTGATGTCAGAAATATAAATAAAATATCATGGTAAGTAAATCGAAATGGAAATCAAACTCTCAAATAACATTATTATAAATTCCTATGATTCCTCCTATACCAACTCCAACGCCAACAAATACGAGGCAAAAAAAATACTATATGAACTACGAGATATATTCTGTTTTGATGTAAAACGTAAAGTTAACTAAAAAAAAATCAACCTGCCGCGCTTCTTCTCATTCGTCCCGGACAAATTCGCCGACACTTATAGAAGAAGGTAAGTTGTAGTTTTGCATGTAGTTGAAAGCTACTCTATTAGTATTACGGCACTCCATGCTCCACACATACCCAGAACACCCACCATAGGAATTGAGGAGCTGTCGGCTGTCACTACCAGATACAACAAAGCATATAGCAAATCTATATAGCACGCGTTCTACGTTGAACAGTGGAAGTCGTCAGTACGTACAAAGGGAGGTACATTCTATTCAATCCCTTTAAATTCCATTGAATTCGAGTGAATTGGATTGGGGACTTTGGACTCACAAAGAAGACGACGAAGAAGGGAGGCAAACAGGAAAAGGACTTTCTCTCGCTCTCTCTCTACGTATCTGGGAAACAGGTGATCTGTACGTCATACAAGCTTACGCTATATAGCGTCTATATATCAGTTCGATCTTAGGTAGTAGTTATGGGCAATAAAGCACAGAGATCTGGAGCTACGTACATGGAGCTGCTGGAGGACATTGGTATGAAGTATGGATATGGATATGGGCCCACAATACTCTCCTCCTTATTTCATCCAACAAAATACCAATTTCAAGTCCAAGTCGAATTCGAATTCACATCCGACAGATAAGATTCTCTCTCTCTCCATTTCCCATCACTTCACTTCATCCCAGCATCAGGCACTCACACACACACACACACACACACGAGAGATACAAAACCAAAAACCGAGAGCAAGACCAAGGAAGCACGAGGACGAGGACGCGAGATAGGAAAGTACTACATCGGGCTCGGCATCCGATGGAAGGAAGACAAGAGAGAAATGAAACGGAGAGATAAGACCAGGTATTACGTATTAACTCTATGAAAACGGCCAAAAACGGAGACAGAGATCCTATCCTATACACATATAAAGGTAAGGTAGGTAAGATATACTCTACATGGATAAATCTAAAACCTTGAGGGAATATCAGAAAAAAATACTTTTATAAAAAAAAAATAGAGGAAAGTTAATGTTAAAGTGAAGCCTTCTCCTCCCCCGAAAAAAAGGGTTGAATGAATTCCAAATTTGGATTTTGAATTCACAATTTTTCTGATATTAGAAAGTAATAGAAAGTCGTCCATGTTCCTGTCTATGCTTATATACACAAAAATGACATATATATGCCCAACGGTACATGCCTACACAATGCCTATATCCTGTCTCCTGTAGATATTTTCCCCATTGTAATATTCAATGTAAATCCGTCAGCCGTCATAATCACAATGGGAAATGGGAAGAAGGTAGAATTTTTACAATAGTGTACTCCCTATATATATATGAGTACAATACCATCGATAAAAATCAGAAATCATTCTTGGTATCATAGTACCTTACCTACATATACACATTTCCTCCCCATATAATTTTCTACGAGTGGGAATGTCTACTAAAGATGCACATACCCTCCATTTTTACGATTTTACTTTTTATCACTTGGCAAGAGAGAAAAAAAAACGAAAGAAATGCAAAACTTTTTTAAGCGAAAAAAAAAGACGTTCTTTACATGTAAGTGCAAAATACATAATATTAAAAGAATTTCATACACAATATTACAAGAGAAAAGAAATCCAAAACCTTCCCTCTTTTTTGTTGCACAGAACACCAAGTTTTTACACCAAATTGTATTTTATCCTGGATAACAACCTCACCTCCTCCCGGAAAAAAAAGATTGAGAAAATTCACTTTTTAAAATACCTACCTTCGAGGTAGCACCTGTATGGCTTTATAGAAATATTGTAATACCTGGAATCGGAATCGAAATCCTGAAGCCTATATACTATGTTTATATATATAGTATGTAGTACAAAAAAAAATATAATGGGGTTTGAATTTTTTTTTTATAGAGTGATTTTTTTTGGCGAAGGTGTGATAGAGTAATGCAATGTAATGTGAAGTAATATTGCTAGTAGATAAAAATATAAAATGGATAGCAGTTCCACATTCTATACATTCTACTGTGGATGAGAGCCTAGAATAGGAAATGGGAGTGAAATGACGGAAAGTGAAAGTAGTGACACAGTGGAGTGCATGTAGGTGAAAGTAGGCACTTTCTCCCCAATTCCTAAAATTCCTACACACACACACCTTACAACTCCCTTATTTTTCCTACTATTCTTTTCCCAATCTTCACTTCATCTCTCTCTCTCGTCTAAGAATTCTTCCCATCCTAACATAATAATAATAATAATAGTAGTAGTAGTAGTAGTAGTAGTAGAGGGAGAAAGTCCAACTCTTCCCAAGACTTCCCAGTCCCAGAGTCTACAAGTCTATAACATTGGGGTCCAATACGGAAAATAAAGGGAAAGAAGCAGGCAGGAGGATAGGAGCGCGTCGAATTCAAAATAATGCTCGAGTGAAAGTCCACATGGAAGTGGAAGGGAAATCTGAGTGGAAATCGAAGTGGAAGTCGACATGGAAATAATGATGTCATCACCATCATGATAAGGGAAGTAAAGTGAAAGGGAAAGGAGTGGTGAAAGCAGGGACAGGTAAGGCCGATACGGATACCAAGACCAAGACCAATGTAGACCCAGAAAGTTAGGGAAGAAAGGGAGCAGCTGAGGCAGGACGATGATGTTGATGACCATCATATGAGAGAGAGAGAGCGAGAGAGTTCATTTCATAGAGACGCTTCAGTCTTCAGTTTCAGCCTTCCAGCTTTAATAATAATGTTCTACTTATACTTGTATGACAAGACCTGGTGCTGGTGCCGGTGCCAGTGCCAGTCTGTCAATATAGAAAGTTAGACAAGAAGACGAAGAAGTCGAATACGAAGGCGAAGAAGAACAAAAACGAGGAACTATGGCGAATGGTTAGGAAGTTGAACGTAGAAAGGTAGCAGCCCAACTATAGTTATATGAGAAAGGTACACAGAGACGCGGGGAGAAAGCCATTTCTGGGGTGTTGGTCCCGGTCCGGAGCTCTCATTCCAGAATCTAGAATTCTATAGAAAACGAGAGAGTTTTTTCCCACTGACTTTCTCTTTACTTTCACCAACTTTCACCGACCGACTTTCACCCATGAGATGATAATGATGAGAGCTCTTTTCCTTCCCGTTTCCTCCAACTCATATCTATCTTGAGTCTATACAGTCTCCTCCAGTTGTAAGAGTCAAGTCATAAGTTATTCCTCTACGTTTCTACATTTTCTCTCTGTGTGTATTTAGTGCTGTCGAGGTGAGTGTCTGTGTGTTTGTGTGTACGGAGGGTGGAGGCATATAATTATAGACATAGGATATCGGTATAGGATAAGTTTTGCCCGTGGTAGATATGGTGGAGAGTTTCTATATTGTATGACATAGAGAGAGAGAGAGAGCTAACAATGGGAAGCAATAATGTCTGGCCTCATTCTCATTTTCATTCTGCTTCTTTGGACAACTACGCGGCTGGAAAACTCCCGATTAAAATGTCTTTAACTTCATGGATAGTATCTATGTATGAGTAGAATGTAGACTCTGGAATCGAGACCAAGTACCGGGTCCAAGTATAACGAAATCAAACTGAGTCAACATAATTACTCAACGTTGATGAAGATGTAATACTGCTCTCATATGACTTTTGGTTAGACGACTTGATGGAAGTACCGTCAAGTATTCTATAAGCTTAGAACGAGTGCGAAAAATTTTGCGAGTTTTTAAATTGTGTAATACGTACATAATTTGAAATTTTTTAAATTGAACATGCAAGCTCTATAATCTTGCAATTAGAATAGAATTTCAGAAATGCTTCAATTCATAAATCAATATTGATTTTATGGAATTTTCATACTTAAAAACTTATTATTTATTAATTATAAAATCTTCTTATAAAATTTAGTACATTTTGAAAGGATGATGAAACGGGATTTTGCACCTTGTAAGTATGTCGATAAGCATCTAGTGGTGTACACTTATCATTATTCAAAAAAGCCTATCTAGGTTTAGCTTAGTTTAAGAATTGGCTCTACAATTTGACTGCTCCAAAATGTTTTAATTAACTGCTTTTAAAGTAGTCATAGTACAGCTAAGTGGACTATGCCAGTCACATCATTTCTATTACGTCGTGCCATTAGTCTTATAATTACACACTGAAGAAAAGTACCTATATATCAAGCATATAACTCCTTCAATGACGACATAATTACATTTAAAAATCATTACATGTTTCCGCCTGCGGGTCTTGAGCCGACACTCTAAATTCCCTCACTTTTTGAATACAAAACAAAGTGAACAAATTAGAGTAAAGCAGGATTTTTGCATTCTACAAAAATTTGTAATTACATCCCTCAAGTTAAAATCAAATTGCTTTCCTACTCCGTATAAAGTACCTACTACAAACAGGCAAAATACTTGAGTACAACACTATAGTAAAAAACTCTAAAAAAGTGTTTGAAAATTCCTATTATTTTTAAAGAGTTCGAATTACCTCTCCCTGCCTTTTTAATACCGGGTTGAGTAGGTAAACTTTTCTGCACCTGAAACTACCTGCTATATATACGGGCTATATGACACAGTATACGTAATAGCAACTGCGTAGATATGTGACAAAAGTACAAGGACATAATTTTGTGAAAAACTTGAAAACTGGGAGCACTCATTTTGAGAAAGACACTCCACCTCACTCTTGATATTATATTACAATTCAAATTTTTTTCAAAGTGAAAGTATTTGTGAGCATTATTTCAGAAATTTTTACGATTCCTCCCCATTATTCATTCATATATGCATAATGTCTGAGACTTAGGACTATATCCGGTCCCGGTTCCCCACCCGCAGTGGTATAGTATTCTCTATAGGTATAACATGTATGTATCAAATTCCCTGTAGATTGTCACCGTAGACACCAGTAGACACAGTGCAGTGGCTGGATGGATGCAGATGGGCTGAGATGAGAGTAGGAATATTAAGGAACATTGTAGTTTTGTATTCGCAGTTGTAGGCTACGCCTTAAGGGAGACAAAGGAGACAGAAATATATACGATAGCGTTGCTGAAGAGTGAATAGAGGCCAAATGCCTTTATATGAATCTAAACACAACTTTGAAGGCTACTTTTATCGGATTTTGATTTTTAAATCTAGCTTTTCGACTATGCTAAAAACGGTGGAAAGTTATGGAATAGTGGATTTAGCAATTTAAAAATTGTTTAAAAAGTTGATATTATACTCATTTAAAAAAAGCGTACGTAGTGTTTGTAGTTTATTAGAGAATTTTCCAGGTTTAAAAATACTTAAAAATCGAATTTGGATCTTTCAAAAATGGTAAAACAAATTTTTGGAAGTACCTTAAAAAATGTGTGAATATTCGCTATTTTGGAATTTTGGAAAAAGAATAAATATTCTATTTTTCACTTTTTTCAAGACGTTTAACATTTATTTTTATCTTTTAAAAGGCGTAAATCATCTATAGATATTTTAGTTTTTTAAAACCCTGCCAAAATGTCTCTTTAAAAACTTTCTAATAAATCTTTCAAAAACGTCTAAATTATCTAATTCATTATTTAAAAAACACTTCAATGTAGTTTGATAGCTTAAAAATAAGTAAATGTAGAATTTGCACAATTTTTAAAACTAGTAAATAACCAATTTAACAACTTAAAAAATTATATTTACTGTCATTTTTATCCTTTTAATAACCTGTAAATAATCCATTTAAGTGACATTAAAAATAGCACATAATTACTAATGGTAATACATCATTAAACTCCTATCCTTTTTAAAATCTAGAGTATCTCTGCCCCACTCATACGCCCTACATCATACCAGGACCTACAATGGTACTGGCACTGGTGCTGGTACTGGTGGAAAGGATCCGTCCTCGTCCATTAGCAAAATACACACGTATCAACTCTCAAAAAATAAATGAGCCGCATCATTACATATTTAATTCTGTAAAAGCCACATTATCATTACACACAAAGCATGTCTGTCCTATTCTTCGAGTCAAAACTAGCGAGAAACTTGGAAGATAGAATGTTTTGATTTATGCAAAAATACATGTTACTTTCCACTTGTTTTCATTCTTCAACTTTGAGAGGCAGAGGCAGACAGAGGGAAGTAGGTAGACAGGGGCTATATGGGCTATGGGCTATGGGGGAAGAGACCGTTGGGCCATTGGGAATTCCTTCTCAAATTCACAATGTTCAAGTGCTCAGTGTTCAAATGTTGAAACGCTCAAATGTTAAAATGTTCAAATAGGTATATGTATGTACGTACCTACTACAATATTATTATGATCTCAAGTACCAACCAGTAGACTTTCGGCTCTCCCGTATAACTTATTTCTTGCCTATATAGCTTACATTCTTATGCATACTAGTATATGGTCTAATAACAGTAATAGCATATACCGATAGGCTAGTTCCCTATACTATACATACACCCCAATATTTGAATATACGGAGCTACTTTGATATACCTTTTATACAAATGTAATAATAATAATGGGATAATACATAGGGAATAGTCAATAGGTCCAATTCCAATTTCAATTCCAATATCGCACAGACAGCCCCCCACTTACAATGCACTATACTTTCAACCTATATGTACATAAGTCCTATGCCCATAGGTATAGGTGTAGTGCATGACCCGTCATAGGATATGGATTTATTATGTACATACGACGAACGAGGAGGAAGGTAGGAGCTCGTCTGATTTTGAGCGTTGAAGGAAGACGAGGACGTCGTCTATTAGCCAAGTGGCTAACAATAAGTAGACCTAAGCATGCCATAGATAAAATGTGAACTTTCTCCCCAAAACTCTTAACTTTCACTATGGGGAAAGACTTTCGAGAGTTACACAGTTTGGAGAGAGAGAGAGAGAGTTCTTATTTCAAATGAGAATTACTACAATATTTTACTTTTACTTGTTTCAACAGTCTTTCAAGTGAGTCTACTTTCACTGTCTACTTTCTCCAGCTACCAATTCAACATTAGTTCACTCCCCACTCCAGACTCCAACAAGACGGCAATCTGGAATTGGAAACTATATAGAGTACCAAAACCATCCTCTGTCAAAGTATCTATTTTTCTATGTATTGCCTTGGGTGTATGTATAACACTGGACCAAAAGGTATGCACGTCTTTTGAATGGCCACAATTTTCATTTCATGAGAACCACACAGCCAGAGAGAAAGACAGTGGCTGCTGGTACTGGACCTGGTTCCTATGATGCTGTGGGAAAAAGAGACAGACGGAGAAATCCTCATTACTTTCCAGTTTTCTTATCTATTTTTACTTTTTTTTTGTTCGTACCATATTTCCCTCTACGTCTGTAGGTCCAGATCCAGCTATGTACATAAAACACATGGCTCATGGGTACTTGGTTAGAGCATCGACATATATTATTGTATTGTTATCATTACTGACGTTGGAATCGAAATCCAAGTCGAACTCAAAGTCGACATCGACATCGGGATGGTTATTGAAGCTGAAGGAGGAGGGTGGAAAAGGGGCTATATATCTCCATGTATCTATGACAGTATATATTATTATAAGCTAAATATTCATGTGTTTATATTTACAGGCAGATACCTTTCGATTTGGAGTGTTTCGAGTATGTACTGAAGAAAGTATGTTTGATTGGCTTTTATATTATCAAAAATTAAACTAAAAGGTAATTCGCTTGAAAAACGTAAAATGTTTTGGTTTACACGTTTTCAAGTTAGAAATGAAATGGTTACTGGTGGTGGTGGTGGATTTCAACAATGAAAAATAGTTTAACTGAACGTGTAGAAAAAGTCTTTGCAAATTATTATTTACATGGTTTAAAAATCTCGAAATGCTTTAAAAACATGCTTTTTTGGAAAATGAAAAATGCCCTTAATTACATGATTTTTAAAAGTAAAAAATGTTAAACTACTAAATGCTTTTTAAACAATGCAAAATTTCCTAATTCTACTCGTTTTTTAAACATTATTCTAAAATTACCAACTTTTCTATAGAAGACACAAACAGTGATTCTTAGCGGTTACAATTTCAAATTTAGTAAAGCACAGCAAAACTTTAGTTTTCAGCAGGCATGTGCCTTAGAATGCTCAAAAATATCTGTGATATGAAAGTGTATAAAAAGGAATTTTGATTTTGTGGGACATTGGGAACATGGAATGTAGAATGTAACATTTCTGGCTTTTTAAAAAAAAACATTGTCTAGTAGTAACCTTCCCCACTCTTCTCCCCCTTAACACTCCAGACTCGAGCCTAAGGGAAAAGGGAATATGATAATAATATATGTGAGTGAAGGCATAAGTAGCCAATAAGAGAGAAAGTAATTCCATTCTGTTATTTTCGTTTTCCTATTGACGATGAGAGAAAAGCAATGCTTTTTAGAAAACGAAGCTAAAGGGATAGAAAATAGCAAGGAGTGAAGTGAAGGGAAGGGAGGAGAAGGCGGAGGATGTTAAATTCAAAGTTATGTGTAGCTTTTCTCAGCCTCGTCCTCGTCCATCGTCTCATGTCCACTTCATATATATTCCACACCATGTACGTTTGTCTAGATAAGCGGTTTAATTTCCCTTTATACTTGTTATATACTTTCCCCACACCACTTTCTTCCCAGAGCCTATTTTAGAGGATTTTCTGTGTAATAATGTGTGGAAATTCACATATTTTTATGCTCTGTTAGTTATTGAAACGTCCGCTAGGAATTTATTAAATTTAGAAAAATATAGAGAAAACATCAAGTTTAACTATATTTTTGTAAAGATGGATTGTATAATTAAGCGAAAAAAACTTTCATATAGTTACTTTGAAGTGTGCTTTCACTAACGACTTGCAAATATAAAGAAAACAAATTAAACTTTTGTATTGTACTTATAAAAGTAGAGGCAGGGAATTAATACTTTGTAATTTAGAGTTTCTTGGTTTATTTCTGCATTTCGAAAAGTGCAAAAATAGCAATTTCAGTACTTTAAAAAAGGTATAAATATCACATTTTGCAACTTCAAAAAAATTGTAAATAGCACATTTTACACCTTTAAAAAAGTGTAACTAACACATTTTACACCTTCAAAAAAATGTAAATAGCACCATATGCACCGTCAAAAAAGTGAAAATATAGCAGTTAGCACTTTCTAGAAAGTGTACATATGGTCTATTTTGCAATTTCAAAAAAGTGTTAAAACAAGTATAATATTCCACTTGACAATTTACCAAAAATGTGCAAATTACGAAAAATACTCGAAAACGTACAATCACCCTTTATATAAAAAGAAAAAACCTTGCAAATAAACAACTTATTTAAATGTAAATGACCAAGAAAATTTGCAACCTACAATAACAAAAAATAAATAAGTTAACTTCATGATTTAAATTCCTAAAAAAAAAAGAAATCAATTTGAGCTCCTCCTGCCTCTGCT
>JAQFZE010000458.1:0-26377 GCA_034695245.1 Dicyrtomina saundersi | reverse complement strand
GCTGTTGTTGTTGTTGCTGTTGTTGTTGCTGCTGTTGTTGTTGTTGCTGCTGCTGCTGCTGCTGCTGCTGCTGCTGCAACTGCTGCTGCTTTATACGAAATACAAGAACAATTTAAGCAACATATTGACTATGGTAATTTCGAACTTGAATGCACAAAAAATATCAAACTAACCATGAGTAAATTCTTTTGCTGTTGCTGCTGGAGCTGTATCTGCATCGACGGTGGCCATCGAGGATTGTTCATCATAGGATTCGGCCCAGGTTGAAGAAGTTTGTTTAAATGTGGATTACCCTGCTGGGCAACATGACCGGGCAAATTAATCTGCGGTCCCTGCGAAGGTGGCTGTTGATTCATTGTTTGCTGTGGAGTTTGAGAGTTGATATTGGGATTTATTAATTGCCCCCTCTGCGGTGGAGCAATTCCATGAGGCTGGTTAACTGTGTTCATTTGAAGCTGTTGCTGCAGCTGCAACTGTGGATTTATCTGTCCCATTTGGGATTGTGGCGGTTGTTGTTGTTGTTGCTGCTGCTGCTGTTGAGTAAGGGATGGATTCAACGCATTTCCAAGAGCAGGATGTTGATTTACTTGTGTGCCTTGCGGATTTATCGAGGGTGATTGGTTTATCATAGATTGGTTCATCGGAGTACCACCCGGATTCATTTGAGGACCAGCACTAATAAGACCAGCAACTGACTGAGGAGTACTTCCAGAAGAAATCTGTGGAACTTGTTGTTGATTCATCATGGGATGTTGACTTGGACCCCCTGGTTGCTGCTGTTGTGACTGTGATAAATGCTCCTGTTGTTGTTGCTGTAACATAGACTGTGCAACGGAAGGTTGATGAGGTTGCCCAATTTGTCCACCCATTGGATTCCCCAGCGTCATTTGACTCGGGAGTGCAGATCTTTGACCAGGGAGGAGACCCGGTCTTTGAAGTCTAAAGTTTCCTTCGACTTTAAAGGTTTGAGGTCCGGGTCCCATATGCGGGCTAGACATAATAGGGGCAACTTGTGCCGATGTAGAAACAGGCATTGATACAGACGAAATTACCGGAGGCTGAGGTAACGTAGGTGTAGGCGGCTGAATCTGTACCTGTGTCTGAACTTGGATTGGGGGCTGAGGAATAATATCTGAACCAGCTTCAATTTTTAAACCCGCAACTGGTGGAGTCACGGGTCTTTCTTGCAGCGCAAACCCATTGAGTAAAACCAAATGCCTGGACTCACGGGCGTACCCTTTCTGTATTGACTTGTCGCCTCCAGATTTTTCAAAGAGGCTAATGAGTGCTGAAAGAGTCAAGAAGTTTGAATCCGATGTTGTGTAAAATTGAAATTGAGAAGTGGAAAATATAGGTTCCGTAAACCGTAAAACCTCTCGAGTGTCAAATCAGGCCTTGGGGCTCTAATAGTTCTTTGAAAGGGTCTATATGAAAACACAAAACTAACTCCCGGATGTCTAACAGGCATCGGGTCTCGTATAACTGTCAGGTTTTCCCGGGTTCAGGGGCAAAGTTTGACGTACGTAATTCCTGTCGAGACCAATTTGGAGCTTTACGGTGCCTATACTGTAATGATGAGCTATATTTGTGATCTTACCTGGAATTTTTCTAGGAGACATAATACTAAGAAAAACTCCTTTTTCCGCCATGTATGATGCTATTTGCTCAGCATTTAGTCCAAAATATATTCTAGCAAACCCAAAAATTAAAATATTTTATTAATACACGTAGACCATAGCTCACTTTTCTCAAATATGTACATAAACTATGAAGCATATAAAATTACGACAGATAGTTAAAAGTCGATTACCCATCAGGTCCTTCATTTTCTACTATTGGCATTCCGACGGGCTTACAGTTACAGATAAGAATAACATGCTTAGCCACTGAAAAACAAATTAATAAAATCAACCAACTAAATTATTAAGAATTACATCCGAGATATCTCTGAAAATTATAAACTTTTAAACTGTAGGGAGTAGAATTATGGGTTTTTGGTGTCTAGACCAACATCCAAAATGTGTACGTTAACTACATCGAACAAACTCAGCAAGTCATCTATTTTTTTCAAATTTTCGAAGTGAGGACTTCGAAGGAACAAAGTTAAATTGTACTTTACGATAAACTTATTTGTATTCTAGAAAATGTACCTTCACTAGGATTGCTGCGATAGTTACTGAGATCACAGAGGCAATTTAATGATGTCGCTAAACCTTCGCCAACATGTGAGGCAGCTTCCCCGTGGCCTCCAGTAAATCTGCAAATAAAACTTGTGTTAAACAATTTTTGTATTTAATTGAGGAATTATTGGAGGCTGCAATGTTGAATGTGTTTAATTAGTTCCGTTACTGAATTTTATCCAAATTGTCCAACAATTTTTTTGGTGTAGTCAAAGGACCATAAACGTCTGTCAAATTAGATGGTAAAACGTCTCCACTATGAAATACAACAAGTCCATAAAGAACGTAGTTGCTCTGTAAAAATATACAATAATAATTATTAAAATACTGCTTGTTTATTATCATAAAAACTACACGACTAATTAGGTATCCTCAAAAATTAAATTTGTTCATAACATTTTTTGTTAACAGGCCATATATTTATATTATGAGAAAAGTCTAAAGGAAATAATAAAATGAAAAAGCTTACATCAGATCCACAATCTTTATTGGCTTCAACAGGGCCTCCGTTGAAATACCTATAAAATAAGGAAACAACTGATCTCAATCAAACACATTTCATTGATGACGGACCGACTATAGAAACGATAATGTCTCAGATAAATAATATAACTTTTTGGAGAACACAGCGACTTACTCTAAGGCCGGTATTATATACGTGGCTTTCAATTCGTTTAAATACGCCCCATTAAGAGACGTCCCTTCAACAACGAAAATTACATCCGCTGGAGAAATTCCGGTGGTAATTGTCATCTTGGAATTTAACTTCCGTGTCGTGTCAGAATTTGAGGAGAATTTTATAATAATTACTCAATCAATATCCTTTGCAATTTTCTAATACTTACTACACTACACGCAAACCACGCTTAAAAACTTGCATTCACTCTCGCTGACTTGAACGAAATGATTTTAGTAATAAAAACGTTTTCCTTATCTTGTCTTGTATTGCAGTGACGATTGGCACGTCTAACAACTAATTCTTTTTAGACACACTTGATTTGAATAAACTTAAATATTCGATTTGTTCATATTCATAATAATGTTCATATGTGAAGAAATAAATATATATATATAAGATAACTGCAGGATTAAAATTCTTTTGTCTTTTGGGAATATTACATAACGGCGAACTGGAACAAACAACTTGATTACAAATGACAAATAAAAATGAACCAGCTTGATTAAATATTATAAACTTTTATGCGTTTTCATGATTGCGGTAATATAACTATGAACTAAAAAAACTAACAATAACACAAAAAATGAACAGATTACAGATTGCAGATAGAGAACATGATCGAAAACCTATAAAAAAAAATGTAAATTGTTCCTATTAATTAAATACTATGTTTAATTGAAGCATGCGTATCTCAAATCCCAATTCTTAATTTTTTCTGTCCATCCTTCAGCCTTCCTCAAACTACTACCTAAGTAGGCTACAAATTAGTAAAAATTGTATCTTCTAAATTATAAAGCTTTCTGTTTTTAGTTTTAACCGCATTACGACACACAAACACAACCACAACCAACTTCAGCAGGACTCTTATTAAAGTCCTTAAATGTTGAATGAACTACGTTGATGACTGTTGACTGTCAACTGGAGAGTAGAGCAGTTTACTGTAGACCAGAACTAGGTGCTAGGAGTGATGAAAATACAAACTGATATATACTGTATACGCAATGTTTGTCTTCTGCTGACTTTTAATGTAGCATACTTTAAAAATTCAGTATTAATAATAATTACTGTCAACAGTCAGTGTTCAATCCCAACGCTGTCAACAGTCAACACAGCCAGATGACTAAATTAATGATAAGTTGAGGAAACCAGCCAGTGACGGACGGATAATAATAAGTCCTCCAGGATTTCCAGGAAGACATTCTACTGTGTACTTAAATACGTGCTATGTGGTCAACCCATCGTAGCAGCTGGCAAGAATATTGTTTACATTAAAACAAATGGAAACTTCAGCTTTGCCGACTGCCACTTTTTCCTGCCTCCAATAGAACGTAGATTTAGAAAGGCCGCTTTTAGGCAAAGTAGACACTGCTGCGCATCCACGTGACAATTTACAAATTTTAGTTTTCGGTTCGCGGGCACAACGAAGGCATGAGTTCACTGTTCACTCAAAATTAATTTGAGAACAGAAAGAAACTAAGTACATTTAATTGATGATTTGTTAAATTTGTTTTAATCGTATTTGAACAAAAAGTCAACAATTTGTGCGTACACTCATATCTTTGTGTTTCATCAAATGCGTGATTAGTAAATAAATTTTAATCTCGCCCAACTGATTTATCGTTGACTTTATTGAAGGTGGTGGTAAACATTAGTGAACATGACGAGTCTCACGGGTATTAGTACAATTATTTTAAGATTGAAATCAGCTCGGGTCGCTAAAATGACTTTTCGAAATTTACATCAGTGTTCAAAGCATCACAGCTCATCTTCGCACAATATATTTAGATGTAATGCTGTTTTATTCAAAAAGCCTCTTCTGTTATCATTCAGTCATAGTAAGCTTCTTGATACATTTTCTGGTAGCGGTATAGACCACAACTTAAGTTATTCAACTAGCACTCCTGACAGTGATGTAAAAGTTACCGACGAAGAAACACATAATGAAATGAGTGAAAGTGCTATTATTGACACTGAGGAAGAGAATATGACCTTAGTGTTAACTAATGAAGAATTGGAAAAACTGACTGGTGGAGATCCTGAACTTGTGAAAAAAGTACGGTATATTCAGCTGGAGCATGAAATTTTGAGGTATAGGTTGTTTATAAGTTCGGGGCTAAATAGATCGGGTTTATGTATTTTGTTTTAACCTATAGGTTAAAATGAGTATACTCATTGCATATTCCCAAATTCCAACGTCGTTTTATTTTTCTGTTGCAGGCAAGAAGGTGTGTTGGTACCATCTAAGCGAATAAGTGCTGGCAAATGGGAAGAATTACTGAATTTAGAATCCAAGAACAGAAGAAGAAAGTATTACCTTTATCTGTTTAAGATTGAAAAATCTAATGAACATGACTTAGTGAAGAAAGAAGAAAGGAAGAAAAAGCGCATTGAAGAGCTTGCTCTTCTCCCAGAATTACCACCTTTAGGAGAAGACCCGGATGGAATGATATATGGTCTTAATCGAAATACCCTTTGGATGCGACTGTATGATGAAACAATCAATAATTTCTACTACGGTCGAATAATTCAAGAAATGAAGTTTGGGCAACCTATTGTCATTGACTGCGGTTATGGAGATCACATGACTCAAAGAGAAGCGAAAAACGCTGCGAATCAGTTAGAAATGTTATTTAGTGCGAACCGCTGTCATAAATATCCTTTCGATCTACACTTTTGCAATATCCGCAGAAATGAAGACATGATAAAAGCTTTTCATAAAAAAATTCCTCCACTTTTTAATCCAGAGTTTCCACTAAGTATGACAGAAAAAAGTTATTTGGATATTTTTCCAAACGAGAAACTAGTTTACCTGACTCCTCATGCTAAGGAAGATCTACTTGAATTTGACACAGACGAAATCTACATCATTGGCGCCATGGTAGATAAAAGTGATCCTCGTCCTTTCTCTTTGGCCAAAGCGAAGAAAGAAAAACTACGAATGAAGAAGTAAATATAACTATTATATAACCACGTTTTAAACTTTTATCTATACTCTTTAATTTTAATGCACTTGTTACGTATAAATACATTTCTGTTGCGCAATATTAAATTCATAGCCTGAAACCTCCTAACCCTACCCCCCTCCTTCCCTTGGAAATTTTTGGTTAACATTACAAGCATAGAAAACCCTGCCCCTCAAAAATTTCGCAAAATAGTATGGACAATGTGTGACCTGGGATTGTGCAGGTTTCAGACTAGGATAATTATTATTGAATTTGAATAATTAATTAAGCACTGCTCAAATTTTTCAGATTGCCCTTAGATTCTTTCCTGGATTGGGGTCTTGGAAACAAATCCCTTACATTAGACCAAATGATAAAAATCATGTTAGATGCAAGACTGCACAGGGATTGGGCTACAGCTTTGAAGCATGTTCCAAAACGAAAGTTACGATATTATGGGCAAAATGATTTCGACGGCAGCGAGGACAGAATTGACAGAAATCAAAATAAATTCGCACGAGGAAGAGTAGATCCTCCACGATTTTTTAAAAGACCCACACAGAATGATGACTATTACCCGCCAGAAGAAAATCAAAACAACAGAATGAGAAATTATGGACCGACTCCAAAGTATCAGAATCGAGATTATGGGCAAGAAACCAATGATCGATATGGAAAAAGCAATAATAATTATAGTAAAAGATATAATTCTGACAGTTATGACCGTGGTTTCAATCGTAATGGCGATTCAAACTCAAACTATGATCGTCATCGTCAAGGTGGGGATTACCATAATGAAAGGCCTAGACAAAATTCTCGAACTAATCACCGGCCCTATTTCGATGATTAAGTGAAAGTTACTGAATGTTTTATTATTATGTAGGTACGTAGTTATTTTTAATATCAAAGTACTTGTTAAAAGTACATTGTACATGCATTTTTTGCTTAACACTTTCATACAGTTCCTTATTTAGTAATCTAATACATTTATTCACGTATGTTTTCCGTGTGGCTTGTGATGTGAAGAAATGGCCTTTTCTTTAACTTCGCAGTTTAGGTTTGCATTTTGCAGTTTTGAAAACTACGACATTATTAATTATTACACCTCCTAATATTGTTGTAGTAATGACTAATTATTCAATGGTTATTATTGTTGTGTTTTAAAAACACACTCGACTGCTATATACATTGATTTCAAACACTCAGACACTGTAATGTTTTGAGCGTGCGAATTATTGGTACATTTTTAGTTGAATAAATTAGTCGGCATTAATTAATTTATAATATCTGGTTAAATTACATTTTCTCATTTTCCATTATAAGTTATGCGCATCTTAATTATACCTAGACAATGCAGTATCGATAATATCTACATTCTATAATGCATTACAAGTGGTGAGCTCGAAAAATTTCGTATAGCTTCAATTCTTTACAAGTACGGGTAATAATATAATGATGAATAAGCAGATGCAATGCGAGAAAACACTTAAGAACGTCTCATACTGCTTCCACACTTTCATTCATTTTGTAAGGAAGTGTTAACTGTCTGTTTAAAGCTCCCCTACTTTGACTCTCGTGGTTGGTGTTGGTTGTGGTTTTAATGCAAATGTAAACAAAAAGTAGGAATGATTTGCTTTTGATGACAAGATATGATAATAACAGCTCCATGTAGAATAAACATGGTTTTGGTCTGCTGCTCCAGATAGGTACCATGATACCCTATACAGACTCACAGACCATATAATAGTGCAGGCAGGTTTCCTAGTATAATAATATAATTATGTGCCCTCAAACTCTTTCACATACTTCAGCCATATATCCATCATTACAACGTAGAAAGAAACTCCAGAACTCAGGGCGTCGAAGAGAGTCCAAAAAATACATGTCTCGAGCTGGGTTGAACCGGGGCTTAACTTACTTTTTTCTAAAACTTCCTATTTTAATCCTAATCATGGGCATTGCATAGTTCATATAGTATGAATCTATACTATTACCTTAGTTTTTAAACAACCTACGGATTCCGTTTCGTTTCAGCCCAATTTATTCACCACTTACCGTGTAGCCTCTTCGTGATCAATGTGTCTGGATTCTGGATCCTCTTCCGTCCGTTTTGCATTTTTGGCATTACGCAAATCTATACACAATGCTCAAAAAAGTGCTCCGGTCGTCGTCTACATGCCATAATAGCTGTCATGTATTCATTGAGACCTGACTTGAGAGTGCATCATTCAATTCAATTCAGTCGAAATTCAAGTAATAATATCTGCCGGATCTCATCGTGCCTACCTACATTTATCTATCTGTGAAGTCTGAAGATATATTATGTAAGGGGAAAATATCGATTTTGAGTTTGTTTATAGTCACACAAACGTGACTGGATGTGATAGAGTGAGAGTTTGCGAACGTAGTGTCAGTGTGGAGTTTCCTACAGGCTTTTCCCGTCTACCGCTATACAGTCTACACGGATCTTCCCTAGTCCCTATAACATTATTCCTTCTGGTTCTGATATTTGTGAGAAACCAAAAAACAGATGAGAATTACTGTTTTCTTAAGCATCATGAAAACGAAAACTCCAGTTGGGCAGATTCAGTAAAAATCTATTCTCTTGTCTTGACTTGTCTTGTCCTATTTTAGTTCTGTTTTAGTTTACATAATCTTGATTTAGTACACTCAGCTTCAGCATATAGACCCAGTAGAATCTTCGACAGTTTGAAAAGCTATTTACAAATCACAAATGCCGCTGCCGCATGTGTTCAACGTTTTGTATTTATGACATGAAGTTAAGTTAACTGTAACGGAAAATTGTTATCACTGACTCTAACTGGCTAGCCCCACGCGTACATAATACGAAGTTAGAATTATGATAAAACGAAGCTTTAGGAGAGCAGGAAGGAAGGAAGTGATTGTGTTTATTGGTAGATTTTAGGCTGTGAAAATAATATTATAAGGACTGAATGGAAGTTTGTTTTTTTCTTCAGTGAACATTAAGTTTACGTTACATACCACCTATATGTGATTGTTCATTGTGATGACGAACTTATAATCTAAGTCACTTTAAATTCAATTTAAATCTCATCCATTTTCTACTGACTCTTGCATTTATTATTATTATCCTTATCTACTAGTTCCAGAACCAACAAGAACAACCAAGTTTGAAGTACGCATATCATTGCAATTACTAAGCTTCCATCTAGCTTTCGTCTTTATTTATATTATAAAGATATAATACACTAAATATTCAAGACATAATATGAGGTAGACTAGGATTACAATTTAAATATTTTAAATCATTAATGTTGATATAATTAGAGTCAAGCAAGAATTGAGTATTTGTGTAGTTGTTACATAAACACTGATAATTCAACCGTTTGGAGTTGTGAACTGAATTACAAGAATTTTCTATTCTCATTAAATTAATCATGGGACTTACTCAGTTTGACATTGTTCTTGACAACCCACATCGATCCTACTTTGCTGGACAAAATGTATCTGGAAAAGTTATTGTTTCACTGGACAAGGAAAAGCGGATTCAAGGTATGTACATTTATTTTTTGTTTCCAGTTTTTACAGAAATATCATGTGTCAGAGCAACGTAGGAAGGAAGCATTATTAATGGGATTCTGGTGATGGCCTAGTGCTTCCACATAGCCGTTAATGGTACACTTATATTTATTCTATTTTTGTTTTCACTGTCATGTACAATTATTACATGATAGATTGAATGCATATGAATATATGTATCACCAAAATGTAAAAACCACGATTTCCTTAGCTTTGCCTTCGGAAGTGAACTCTTTCTATTTTCTAATTAACTTTGCAAAATCAAGTTTAAAAAGTGCCTACCCCCCGGTCCCGTTGCTGAGTTCTTTCTTGGGGATCGTAATAATTTTATCAGCATAGCTTCGACATGGTTATTTCTATTTTTTAAGGTGTAAAGCTGAAGCTTGTGGGTAGAGCTAAAACTCAGTGGAAGGAAGGCAGTGGTCGAACGACTACTACCGCCAGTGACGAGGAGAATTACATTGACGAGAAAGTCTACTTATATGGATACGGTATTAAAAATAATTATTCTTTTTTTAATATTTTAAAAAATACTTGAAGGCGGTCGGATGTAGTGTTGTAGTATATGTTTTGAACTAGAGGTTATTTCACGTATGTAATAATTGCACATTTTTAGATGAACTTATATAGCAAAACATTTTTTTAGTCTGCACATTTTAGACATTACAAGCAGTCGTAAAAAACAAATCGGCAGTATACCTAAATAGGAAAATAATTTTAATAGGGCCATTACATTTTGAGGATTGCGGTTGTGACCCGTAGCACTTCATAGGCAAATAGATTGTACGCTAAAAATGTTGAATGTTTTTAGCAATATTATTATTTCGTTTGACTCGGCAGAACAAGACGGATCCGAGGTAGTTTTAAGCGCCGGAACACACAATTATAGCTTCTACTTTCGTCTTCCCGAAAAAATTCCGTCCTCTTTTGAAAGTAGATATGGCTCTGTCAAGTACCACTTAGCAGCCGTAATGAGCCGCTCGTTAAAATCCAATTTTACTGTAAAAACATTGTTCACGGTCAATGGAATATTTGACTTGAATGAAGAATGGGGAGCAAGACATGTTGGGGAGCTGAGCAAACAGAAGCAAGTCTGTTGCCTTTGTTGTAAGAGGTACTGGTCTATATAGTCATTACCAATCATTATTTTCATGCCTTCGCATTTTGTGTACGTAACCTGCTCAAAAATTGAAGCTTATATATTATATATTTTGGATTAATTCATGAATGAAGCAAAATGTTGGAATGTATTCCTCATTTTTCCTCTATTTCGATTATTGATTGAGAATTTGAGACGTTGTAAAATTGTGAACGGTTTTGAGTTCTTTACCACACAATTTGTTTGCGTTGATCGTGAGCCAACTTTCATCGTTTATTTATCTTGTTATTCATGGCTGGGTTGAACATATTTGTGAACGTGTTTAGTGGACCGATTTCGTTGAATCTGCGAATCCCACGGAAAGGCTTCGTCCCAGGAGAAATTGTACCTTTTACTGCCGAGATAATCAATCATAGTAGACGTAAGGTCAACAGTACTTCGCTAGCACTCATCCAGGTTGGACTCACAATCAGTTTTGAAAAGTTAAACTTTTATTTTTACAGTCATGTACTCGTGCACTATGTACTGTCTTGTGGTACTTGTCTTGTGTCTACTGTACTATGCATTTTAAAAGATGAAAAATAAACTTGAAGAACATTTTAATTTAATTTAGTCCTATCTTTTTACACACTTGTTTTACATAGAATTTAACTTTTCGGGCTGGCACAAATACAAAGAAAAAATCTGTACCCATTCATGTGATTCAAGGCCCGGAGCTACCGCCTGGAGGTGAAGAAATTTGGAAGAGTAATGACAGTCCACCACCAGCGCCACCACCTGGCGCTAATGAATCATGGCGGCTTTTGCCTTTAAACATTAGAATCCCATCTGTACCTCCAACACGCTTAGGCGGCTGTCGAATTATTGACGCACAGTATTCAATTAAGGTTAGTTTTAGGCTAGTTGTTTTTAATGACGGATAAAACTATAGAATAATATGTATATTATGTAACGGTCGAGGGGGTAAAAATCCGACGGGGACGAAAAGTCTGGAGGAGGCAAAATGTCCGCAAAAAATTATTATTTACTCGTCTCGGACTTTTTGCCCCCTCGCCCGTTTAGGTATATAGTTGCTGTTGAGAATTTAGGATTTTGCTATAAAAGACATTAAATAAAATTGGTTTGGTATTGGCCGAAATTCTTAGCTAAAATTGGAAATCGAGGACGCTACATGTTTACGGGGTTATGTGCCAATATTAATTGGCACAATTCCTTTACTCCCTTTACCCGTCGATGGAGCGGACTCTAGCCTGGCGGAAGTTGAAAATTCACGATTGTTGCCTCCGTCTGATTCGGGTTCATCATCCATTCCAGGATATCTTTACTTACGTAAGAAGGTTTTATTTGTTCAGAATAGTCGTAATCTAATATTTATTTATGTGTCAAAAACAAGATCAGCTTACAGCCCTTGTTAGATGCTGAGCTCAAGCATCTATTGAAATGGATTTGTCTGTCTGTCTGTCCGTCCCCTTGTCGTTCGCATCTGCATCAAAGCCTCGAAATGGCCAAGTACTAGTAAAGTCAACGCCGCAACGCTTCAGGGTTTATTGAGGAGACCCAAAACTCTTTAATTTTTAGCGCCGTTCCAATAAATTCGAAACTACTTAGTATCTCATGACGTTGTCGCTAGCTAACAGCTTTTCAGAAAGCAAAAGTTTCTTTTAGGCAAGCCGGAGTGTTGAAAAAGTAAAGTAAGATACAACATAGATTGACTTTAATAATAATTTTATTGATTCAGATATCGGATTGGAAAAATCTACACTATAGTCTAATAAATTAAGAGTTCTGTTCAAGTAGAAAAGCAAAGTAATGCATCTGAATACAATGAACTATTTTGATGACATCACTGACTGGAATTCTCATATGTATATTCAAAATACAATACAGAAAATAATTAATAACAAATAATTTAATTAACAAAGAATAATATAACTATAGCTAGTCCTATTGATTGTAACCATATTTAATCAATGTTTGGTTTAAGATGGAATACTTTAAAGACGACAGCAGTTGTTTCGATTGTCCAGCAACGCCCGTTCCTTGTGCACTAGGGGTGATAGTAATACATAAATATATGTATGCACCTCCATTAACGTCCAGCAATAGCAGTTCCCGAAGCGATGGCCACCCCGCCTGCTCCGGCTCTTGCGTTAGAATTTTGTTGAGCATTATTGATGATACGGGGAGATCTCTTATCTGTTGGGAAATAATGTTAATGCCACGGTCAAAATTGTGATAGCATATTAACGACTGAATTATTGATTAATATCGTGAAGTGATTTGAATTTTACCGCGTCCAGCCGTTGCTGTACCGCTAGCGATGGCGACGCCGTTTGCGCCGGCCCTTGCGTTAGAATTTTGTTGTGCGTTATTGATGATGCGAGGAGATCTTTTATCTGATCAGAATAGTTAATACCCCGGTAATTTTAAATCCAACAAACCAAATTAAAGACTCAATTTTTTATTATTTACGAGAAGTGATTTGCACTTTACCGCGTCCAGCCGTAGCAGTACCACTTGCAATTGCGACGCCGTTGGCGCCAGCCCTTGCGTTAGAATTTTGTTGAGCGTTGTTTATTTGGCCTGGTGCACCTAAATTTAATTTATTCAGAGGATAATATATTTAACATTAAATTTTGAAACGGAATTTTTTTGATTAGCACAATTCTCATACAAATTGAAAACGCTTATCCCATGCAAATGATTAAACACTGCGCACTTACCACCTCCAGCCGTTGCTGTACCGCTAGCAATCGCCACACCGTTTGCGCCTGCTTGAGCATTTGACGTTTGGTGAGCGTTATTAATTTGCCCCCCAACAGGTACACGATGAAGAGGTGACCTCTTTTCTGTAATTGATGAAATCAAAACGTTCGTTTCAAAACTTCCTACATATAATTATTATTAACCTTACTGTCAACTCTTTAATTTCTTTTTTTCTCTAAAAGGGGATCTTTTATTTACTCGTAAGAGAAGCTTTAATCTTCAGCTAAATTATTTCTATGAATTTACATAATAGTAATCTACATACTTGTAAAATATATTTGAACGTATTATGTAATGAAGTGGCAAGCGGATATGACAAAGACGCTAAAAGTTTTACATAGTTATTTTTTAAATTTGTAAAATGGTGTAACGTGTAACTTTTCCCTTACCTCGTCCAGCAATAGCAGTTCCACTAGCAATAGCTACTCCATTAGCTATTTTAAGGAAGAAATAAATCTCATAAGTTCCCATTTAGTCATGATTAAAATGAAGTATTTATAGCTTAGAAATTAGAAAAAATATTTTTTTGGCCTTACCTCCTGCTCTAGCGTTTGAAGTTTGCTGAGCGTTGTTGATTTGCGGGAAACCGCCGCCTTTATGCACAAGCAAAAATCGGTAAAATCAATTTCATAATAAAATTCTGAATGAGATTTTATTTACTAGATACTAGAAAATCAAGTCAACAGATAAGATAAGATAATAATTATTACTATTTTAAAAACTTACCCAAGCCTCCGTAAAATCTGGCAGATGCTACTGCTACGAGTAAAGCAAAAACGATTAAAAATTTCATTTTCGTTTTGAAATGAAATTGAATCGAATTGACAATAATAATTGTTTGATGATTGAGTGAAGTTTGAAGAACAAGCGGTCAGCTAGATGAGATTGAGAACCAAGTAAAGACTGTACCTTCTCTGGATTTGTTCCATGTATTTATATTAAAAACGAAATTCGCAATAACGCTGCTTGTGAAGCGTTCATGTCTATTTAGTTGTCATTGTCATCCACATGTAATTGCTCTTATTTCTGCGTGTTGCTAAATTAGAGTGATAAACAGAATGACTTACCTCACGATTAGTTAGAAAACAAGACCCAAGTTGATTAGAGTTATCGTGTGTGCTTATATGCACCTATGGTGTGTATACATTTCATTTTGTTAATTTAATTTTCAATCTAAGATTTTACTTCATGAACGGAAACTAATTTCATTTTGAGTTATCTTAAGTAATTTCCAGTTAATGGATGGGTGTTTCATTCATGTTACTTCTTAAGCTCAAATCATTAGATTGCTTTTTCTGAGTAGTTCACACGAGAATCAGCTCCAAACGCTGATTATTTCATCATTATTAGAGAGCCCTTGAAAATTTTATTCCAGGTAATTTGAGAACGGAAATGGAGCGGATATACAGTATATATGAGTAGTATGAACACTTTATTCCATATTTTCTGGAAAATTGGACTAGTGCAGTGACAAGAATGGAATTAGTCAATCTGTGCTGTAAACCTGTAATTTATGTATCTAACCGAGCTCACGTCATGGATGAATTGATATAGGCAAATATACTAAATATGGATAAATGATTCTCGAAAAATGTACTATCTTCACACATTTTTTATTTACTGACAAAAGGAAGTTTTGACAACCTGAGTTCATGCACGCTACATTTCTTTACTTTTGTTTTTACTTATCGTTAGTACTGGATGCTATAATTACATGCTGACAAGCATTGGGTATTTTTGAAACTATAATTACTTCGTAATGACGTTGCTGAGATATTAGTAAACTGCAAATTCTTGGAGATTGGATAACAGTAATAGCAGGCATAAAGTAGAAATAAGTATAGCAAGTCGAATCAAGACAAAAGTTAAGAAAGATATAGTCACTCACAATTATTTAATGATATTTTATTCCTTTCTTCGACTGTTGTAGCTCCACCAACTTACGAAGAAGCAATTCAGTACGCTCGGGTAGTTGCGGAAGAATGTGGTGATGGCGGAGGAGACTCAGATTCGGAGCCAGCCAAGCCACCAGAGTACAACTGTGCTGTTTTTGGCGACTCAGGTGTTAAATTTGTACCCAAATATGCTACGTACAACAATCAAATTCAAAATGTTGCGGATTTACAAAAATAAAAAAGTGAAATTAAATAAGCGCTGGGTAGATCGGATCAGGATCATTCTACAATTCTACCAATTAATTCATGCCGACTGCTTTCATAAAAATAAAATGTTTCTATTCTATATTAATATATAATTCGATATGGAATAAGAACGTTTGTTATATGCAAAATATTGTCAGTATTTAATATTGAAAATTATTCACTTGCTGCCCTGTACTTACACAGCTACTTATATAAAACGAAGGAGGAAGAGGATATTTTGTGACGAAGGAAATTAAAATATCGGAGCTATAGCGCGGTGATGTGAAATTCACTTAGTGAATGTCGAGTATTTTCTTAATAACTCAAACCTGCCACTTTTGTTGTTTCCTATATCTTAAAAAGTTATTCTTAGAAGTTTTTTGACTTCACAAAATAAATATGTTCAATAAAAATAGTGTTGATTGCTTAAGTACTTATTCAGTATTTTGTTCATCATTTTTTGTGTAATTTTATTATGCCAAAAAATTTCCGTGCATCTCTTTCAAGCAATATATATGGCTCTATTATTTTAAAAACCCTGTAGATATCCGTTTGTACTTGTGCACCTTAGCTCTTAGGAACACTATACGAACTGACTTAATTAACGCCAGTGCGAATTGCGCCGGTTGAAAACTTGAATTTTTTGAATTTAATATTTTAATCATTTTCAGAATACAAAAAAAAGAGAATTATAAGTTGCAACTATCTGACTTGGGGACCGGTTTGTTTATGAGATTATGTTATAATTATTTTGTTCTAATCCAAAGTTCCGTACTCCGACTTTTTGCTCTTTCGCCTGAAGAGATAAACGACAAAGGCTGCAGTGGAAACAAGAATAACGATTAAAACTATTGCCGTGACCAACATCCGTAAACCGTCAGCAAAGCAGTACGCACCTAAAAAAATATTTAAAAATTCATATATTTATTCATTCAGTCTTTAGTAATGATTTAAAGCTAAGATGAAAAACGATATTAACAAAATATATTACACACAAATAAAACACATTATACTCACGGGGACTATAGTCTAAACCGTCGTTTTTAAGAGGAGAGTCATGAAATACTTCAAACTGGGCGTGCTCCAGTCGCAGTAAACCTTCACCTACTCGATATTCTTGCAAAGATGAACAGAAATATGACATTTTCAACGGTGTAGCCAAAACCTCCATATTTTTTTCTTCCAGCGTGTATATTTTTGCTATTGAGGAAAGGGTCAACAAAAATAGAAACGTATAATTTATAACAAGCATTTCCAAATAGCATTATTCGATTTTTTATAATCATGCGAATAATTTACCTAACTAAATAGTAGTAATATTATATTTACCTGGTTCGGTGGAACCAAAAAATTCGACCGGATTGGAGTGTATGACAGCTTTAATATCTTGAAGGCAAAAATACCCATTAATAGAATCGTCAGTCCCTGTAGTCGAATTTTTTGAAAATTTCAAAGTAACGGAGTTAGTTAAAGGGGAAGTTTCATTTGTCCCAGTTGGTACCGGCCATGTCAATATCATTGTCTGCTCCTTTGCAGCAGCGGCTCCGCAGGTGCCAGTGATAGTAGAGTTTGGTGAAATTGGCACTACTGCATTTATAGTCTAAATGCATTAATAAATCATTATGAATTACGAAAAAAAGAAGATAATTATTACACTTTAGAGTTTAGTTAAGATAATGTAACACTTTTTTCGTAACAAATTTTAATTAACCATCAATTAGTGACTATTTTCTTACAAAATATTTTAATTACGTAATAATAACAATTACTCCAATATTATATTTTCGGTAATGAATTACAAAAAATTTACCTTGTCCACCCTTATAAATGGCACAACGATATAGTAGCTTCCAGTCATTAAAATACATGATTTATTACTTCCTGCTTCCAGTAAATTCCAGGAGACTTGCCTGGGGCAACCGGCTACCCATTGAGTTCTAACTGCAAAATTATATTCAATGAGAAAAAATGATTATTTATTCCAGAGTTACATTGAGAAATCATGGCCTGACGACAGATTTCAAGGTTAATAAACTAATCCCATTGTTACCGATTCGAGAAAAATAGAAATTAAGTAGTACGCAATTTTTATATAATATGCAAGCCGTATGTATGCACCCAAGCAGATACTGCGGTCTGGTTTTGGTGATAAGTTTCAACAGAGGACAAAATAACGTGTTGAAATATATACTGGAACTTGGAACTCACCTGATGTAAAGGACAATCCAAAGAGTATCAACAGGACTAAAAATCTATTCTCTGACATGATTTTATAGTCCGTTTAAAATTTGAAATAATAATAGGAAAATTATTAGTCCAGTGGAAAATTTCTGCTATTAACATACAATATAAAATATCTAACTTAGCGCCAAATATCTCGCCACCACTGCACTGACTAAACACCTTGACTGGGATGATACTACACGATAGGCCAAGACCAAGACAAGAGGACCGGACTCCCTGTCCCTACCCTCACTGACTTGTTATGACTTTGTACAAAAGACGTCTGTATAGTGTGGTGCTTAGTCAAAAAAATTTGCGAGAGACACTGAAAAGCTGTTTGACGAGATCAGACTGAGGACTGTGCATATAATACACGATTAAATAGGTTCCACATTTTCTCTGCATATATAAAACATTATGCAATTTCAGTCTTCAAGGCGCTGGTAATCTTCTCCAAATGCATGTCTTATCTATATGTACCTACCTACCTACATACATATTATTATTACGGCAGTACCGCATTATTACGTATTGTTAAAGGCGGGCATGCACGTGCAGATAGTGCTACTCAATATTCGTACTTTTATCACCTACGTATAACATAGACGATACGCTGTCTTCGGGGCATAAAACGTTACTTACACTTGACAATTGACCTTTCCCACTGTCATATCCGTCACTTTAAGATAATGGCTATATGCTGGATGGTATATATTAGTGCTATGGTTTCTACCGTATATCCTATAATAATGAGCGTGACTGTAATCCTGCGCGGGTCGGAAATAGTACACTGGTCTGAGAGGTCTCTGTTTAAATAGTATACGGGTTTAACATACTACGATAATATGGCAGTACGCGGGACTGAGAGGTCCAAATTTGAATAGTACACGGGGCGTACTATTGCAGGATATACGGTATAGGTCATAGGTATATATTAGTATTGTAGTAAGAAATTTAAACTACTTTCGTTTGCATTTAGTACGGAATGATATAAAGAATAAAATGTCATAATATATTTGCATTTTGTATTTACATTTGTATCCGTCACTCCTCAATCAGCACGAATTCCACCAATCGAGTTGGAAATCGGAAACATGTCACCCGCAGTGGAGACAACGAAGTCATACAAATAATATGATTGAATTAGTGGCAGGGTCGCTGCCTTGCGATACTAGTATTAACTTCTGCGGAAATGAACTCAATGCATCGTTGAAAGGTTTCGCATATAATTAAGTATAGTGCACGCGATGCGTACGCTGCTTATGGCTTAAGCTTATGGCTTGTACGAATTAAGGTCGTAATTCTTAATCCCAATTCTATCTGAAACCTGAGGTGAGGAACTCACGTTGGGGATGGATGGTAAATAAATGGTGTGATTATTACGAGTTGAAACTGCAAATGATGACACTTTTAAGACGCTTAAATTCTGTATCTGGGGTTGATTAGCATTGTTTGAATGTACTTGATTTAATTCGTTATGAATTTAGGGATGAGAGTGAGAGAGACTTGAGTGAAAAGTGTGAAAACATATGTTTTTTGGATTCGGAAATAAAATTTTCCATACAGCGCCCTAACAAATTAAATCATTTTGTGTATCTCTTTTATTCTCTAATCTGCCTAAAGTTACAAATCAAAACTAACTACTATTTTCTAGTTAGAAAATCATGCAATAACCATGTGCACTGTCAACTGTTTACAGGTAAACATTAATGAGACTGAAAATCTTATATTTTGAAGGGAGTATCTGATTGTGAGATTAAAAGCAGTGTAATTTAATTTAAAGTGTAATACATTAATTTATTTACAGCAAAGTACAAACTCGAGCCATTATTGAATTATATTAATAACGTAAGTAACTCTCGAAACTTTCTAGGAAATATTTCTAGGAGCATTTCCACGAAGAGAATTACGATTCTAATTTCCAAGGCTGTAAATTCCAGTAAGATTCTCGTAAATTCTAGTGTCTCGTACTCGTACGTAGTACTCGTACAGGCTACAGACACCGACGAATTTTCTACGGCATAATTTTATGTATTTGTGTATGTATTTAACTCGAACTCTTTTAATTCTCAATGGTAGTATATAGAGCTGTATATTTATGCAGTCCACGTCCACACTACTCCATACTTTATTCAATATAAGACATGATTACATATAGTATATTCATTTTCTGTAACACAGTTCCAGCGTATACCGTGGTAATTATGTCAACCTACACTTTTAATTTTTATATTGTAGTACACTTGAGTGACGTCAGTATAAAGTAAGATTTATGAAGTTGCGGCGATTGTATTATTTTTTATTCTAGCCAGCCACAGCAATCCCTTTCAAAATTGTTGTACTTCTATTCACAGCAGTAAAGGATAGGCAAAATGTATTTTTAATGCTAATATAAACATTTAAAATCGAAAGCTTCTACTCGCCCAGTCAAAGCTGTCCTTCCCACAAATATGGACCATATTTATAAAGCAAATAATACTCTCTTATTATAACTTACCGTAAAGCTTCTAATAGATACCGGGGATATACTATATATTTTACGTTCTTAAACTTGACTACGGAACTACTTATGGTTACGGTACATGTGTATTTTAAATTTCAAAATCTCAAAACATTTTGTAGCAGAGTCATCGCTTTGCTTTTCAAATGCACTGCAAAGTCCCAAGTTTTCCGTCCATCACAACGAGTAGGAATGACCAATACATAATCCATGTAATTACACGAGTGAGTGTGGGAAGAGAAATGTTGGGGTCGATAGACTTTATTTTTTCTGGACAGTACATCACACTTCAATACAGGATAAGACTTCCAGTAGAGCGCTGTACAAAACAACTGAAATGATGATAATAAAAGAGAATGAAAATCTGATGTTCAAAACTTTTTTTATGAATGGACAAAGGCGCAGGGCGGAGTGGAAAAAATGGAATTGTCGCGTGGGTGTATTATTTGTATTGTATAGTTTCATATTTTTAATTCATGGAATGTAGGAATCATAATCTGCATAATATGTATGAAATATGATAAAGGTACATTGATGTATTTATGCACGAAGAACATCTACAGTAGTAATTCTTGAATAAGAATGACAGAACGAGATTAAAGCAGCCGAAGCCGGTATTATGACAATCATATGAAATAACAATTTAATACGTGTCAACATGCCAATGTGTTCCGTGTCATAATTCTTCCTACAGTATCTTCATCACAGAGTGAATATAAACTTTTAATTTTAATCATAAATTAATTTAGGCTGTCATTTCAGGTGTTTAAAAAAATGCACAATAATGAATTGAAGCTATGAACAAATTATTAAAGTGATGACTAGGACAAGAGGACAACGCCTCTTCTTTTGGGTATTACTCACTACTCACTACCCACTGCACTGCATCCAGCCATGTGCACAAGACAATTGATATTTTTGTTGAAAGGAATGGTTTTGGATTTGGAGTAAATTTTTATTTGTTTAACTCACTGTCTCCTTGTCAGTTTGCGTTTGCTTCCAAGGATAAGAAGGGTATTACATATACATAACATGCAACAGAGAAAAGTCCAATCTCATCAACCTAATGCTTCTGGAATGCAAATTTTTTGTCATTAGTGAATGATGCTTCTTTCATTTTTGAAGCTCTTGCAGTTGTAACAAGTCAAAAAGCTTTGCATAACAAGAGTATTTTCAATGCTTATAGGTGCCTATTTCTGTTTTAAAGTATTCATATTGTGTACTTTCAAGTTTCAAGATATTTTCGTCGCTGACACATTGCTTGAGCTAATAAAATTCCTACTACATACCATCTGTTGTAAGTAGCATACATGATGAGTGTATGAAGTATATATGCATATAAGTATGTAGCTTTAAAAACAGCAAAAAGTGCTGAACAATATAATATAACCATATCCCATATAGAACTCATTTAAGTATGCTAGAATCGTATTCGAATACAGGCTCAAGAATGGCAACAAGCATTGATCTGTTTTTATTCGAAAGCAACAAAAGGCTCTATGTCCTATGTATTAAGAACGCGTTGAACTTATATACATGTTCATATGTACTTATGTAGTATGTTGTACATGTTGATTTACTTGCAGTCATTCGTATTTTACAACATATGTGTGTGTACACTTTAAACCTACTCATTTAAAAGCTTGTATGAAATTTTATTTTGAGCCTATATACCTACTTGATACTTATTTTGTATTTAGTGGTTTATTAGTTTAGATGAGGGGAGTAGTGCTATAAATGAAATAATAAATAAATTTCATTCATACGCACCAACACCAAGACCAACCTTGAGTTGATTGAGTCAACTTCCATATCAAACGTTGGTGGTGCAAAACATTTTATGTGTATTTTTCTAAAATATAATATCAAGTGTGTGGTGATTCATATACTTATTCTTAAAACTTTCAAAAGATTAAACTATACTTGCTGAAAATGCCATAAGCAAAAGAGGATATGTACAGATAAAGGTGTCCTAAAGTAATGTTTCACATTGTATACTAATAAACAAATTTGTATATGTATATATCTATATAGGTACTTAAAGCTTAATTAATGCGATCTTTATTTAAAAAAGAGTTATACGAAGAATAGAAAATCTTGAAAAACGTACTTAAATAGCATCCCGTGAGTCTTGAATTCAACAACGACAACGCGAGACACAGTATAAATCTAGATTTTCATCAGCAAAACAATTTTGATTGCTTCAGTCTGAGCCTGGGTTGAGAGTCCTTTTGAAAGTCAATATTATATTTAGAAGTCAACTAACAATATTATTGTGCTTTTATGCTGCAAGGGTTTTTGTATTATATATTTTATTAGTTTAGTACGTAACTACTACTACTACTACTACTACTACTGTAGTTTAATAAGTCAACGGGAGAAAAACAACCCTGCCATAGTGCAACGGGTAAGAATTGCTGAAGTAGATGCATTCTATGTAATATCCTCAATTCTCCGTGCAGAATACACATATTCATACATACCTAAGGTACCTATCTACCATTTAAAGGTATGGTATTGTACATCAGTTATATCCACAATATCCAGTAGACCTATAAACCTCTGAAGGATATTGCATCTGTCCTTAATATAAACTATTACATCATGAGGCCTAAGGGAATATTAAAGGATACCGATGCGATCCCGCAAAGGATGAGTCTATACACTATACATTACAAAGATTTCCTCATACTTACATATTTTTTGTGGCAGTGGCTTTTACAGGCTCACGAAGAAAGGCTATGGATTAGTTCTACAGATTCAGTTAGGGAGCTCACATCAAAAAACCAAAAGACCCCGTAAAGATTTGCTGGGCAACAAGAAGAGCACATGTGTCTCGTTGAGCCAAAGCTGAAATATTTTGTACATTCTGTGAAAAGACCGATTTCCCTTTTTTCCCTTCCCTCTTCTACTTAAACTAAAATATCACATGTTTTTGTGGCCACTATATTTTAGTTAATATTCAGATTTTGACTCGGATTTTTGACTACGGATTTAAAAAAAAAATATCTAATTACATTACATACATGTAAAAATCTGTCGTGCTACTCCTAGTGATCATAGCCTTCTTCAATTTTCTGTCCATGTGGAGCTTCAACTAAAATACAATTTATACAATTAGCAAACGTGAAGGCAGAGAGCCCGGCCGGAACATATAACATACTTGTGCTCTGAAAACCATAAAAATACAGATATAATTAAATATATGTAAGTGCCAGTCTGTAGTAGTCATTAAAAACACAGCAGGGATACGAAATTAAATTTAGAACCTAGTGCCAGATACAGAGTGTGTGTGAGTCACTATAAGCTGTAACATTAACATAATTAAATCGACTGACTGACTCAAGCACAGTGTTTACTTAGAGGAGCAAATTTTGGGATTTTGTGTGTGGGAAATTAATATAGTAAATAAATAAATAGTACAGTTAAGACTGAAAATTCATCATGGGTCTGGATCAATTTACTATTGAATTCGATAGTGAAAACAAATCATATTTCCCTGGTCAGACAGTGACGGGGAAAGTAATTGTCGTTTGCAATTCTAATAAAAATGTTCAAGGTGAGTCATTTTATATACTTTTTTTAAAAATATCTAATACTTTTGCAGTATATATTTTGATAAATGCAAAAAGTATCATTACATTACGTACATAAATGCGATGACATTATTTTCTTTGTGGAAAATCGATAACGTCTATAGGCCTTGTGTGTGTGGTATTCCCCCTTTCAAATCTATAAGTTGCACTTAACTACATTAACTACATACAAGCGAGACAGCTATATACATATGTGCTTTCATTTGCAATGGGAATTAGCAATTATCTGCATTGAAAAAAAATGTATAGGAAACCTATACTGACACACACCCCATGTTTATTAACAGCAACTCTTTATAATTTCTAGCGTGTGGACCAGTAAAATAATCAATATAAATTTGTTTTTATTTAGTTCTGATAATAAATAAAACATTTATTATGCATACATTAAATTAAACAGTAGCCCTAATTAAACTGAATTTTTTATCGTATATGTAAATCGTGAGCATTCTTATTATGATTCCAATTAAATACAAAATTAAATACCTACTTTAGGTTTGAGAATAAGATTTGAGGGGAAGGCCTCAGTTCACTGGACAGAAGAAGAAAAGGAGACAGTGGGAGCCGGAGACAATCGGGAAGAAAGGTCAACAACAAAAGTTTATGAGGACAGTGACACATTTTTTGACTACAAGTTTTTTGCGGCTGGCGATGGTATACATAATAATAAATTATTATATGATACAAGATTGATGACATACATCATTTTTAACAAAACTGTGGAACTATTTACTGAACTTCCGAATCCTGTAAAAATTTATTATAGACAGAAATGATGTCTCCATACCGGCTGGAACGAATGAGTACCCATTCCAGTTCGCTTTGCCACAAGGTTAAATTAAAAACTATAACTAATAATAAATTATTGAAACACAAAAATATTATATTATGAAATAGCAAAAATTATTGAAATTGAAATATATTCTTTTCAAAATAAGGATTACCATCGTCTTTCAATGGTTCGCACGGCAGTGTAAAGTATGAAGTACAAGCTCTTATGAAGAGATCCTGGAAATTTGATCATGAGGTCAAAAGTCAATTTACGGTGAATGCATTAGCTGACTTAAACAACGACCCCATCGCTTCACAGCCTGGAGAAATCAAGAAATCAAAGACGTTGTGCTGTTTATGTTGTGCTAGGTATGTGTTCAATATTTTACATTCTATACATATATACTCTATTGTGTATAAACGAGACTTTAATTTTTTTTTAAATTTTACACATTAAACTTATAATATTGACTAATGGACTCCTATGATCATCGTTGTTTCTAGCGGCCCTCTTGGAATTGTACTCAATATTCCCAAGAAGGGGTATGTGGCTGGGGAATTTATTGCTGTTGAAGCAGAAATTCAGAATGATAGTAGTCGGAATATAAGCGGAGTCACATTATCGTTTATTCAGGTATTTCTGACTTTAAATTCGGTTCATCTTCTTAACTGAGCACATTTTTGTTTTCTAAATTAACATGGTATCTTACAAGTTTCGAGTTAATACAGTTTGAAATATTTTTATAGACTTCCACCTACTATGCAAAAGGAAAGTCGAAAGTAGCGACAAAAACTTTGAGCGAAGTTAAGCGACCGGGTGTTGGTAATTTTAACAATCAAAATGATTACAGTACTTACATTCAAAATATTTTATGGAAAAAAATGCAAGTAGGTCACTCACTATAATTTAGCTAAAAACCATGGCTTTATTTAGAGTCTGGGGAATCTGATATCTGGCGTGGAAAAATACTTCAAGTCCCGTGCGTGCCACCCACAAAACTTGGAAATTGTCATTTAATTGATGTCCAGTATCAGCTACATGTAATTCATGCCAATATTTCCACAATGATTATTGAAAACTTGCTGCACTTTTTGTTCAAGAATGAAGCATCAACTTACAGCATGTTCCTTTTATAGGTTGAGGTGTGTGTTTCGGGGCCATCGGTAAACTTGAAGGGCTCAGTGCCAATTGTTATCGGAACAATTCCTTTACGCAGTGCATTCAAAGATCTGATGCCGGAGGAGTCTGAGATGAGTGGACTTTCTAGTAATGGGCCGTTTGCTCCCTCAGCGCCACCTGTCGCAGCCTACCCTGACCTACGTAATTAGGCTTTTAAATTATTTAATAATATTCAAAATTGTTAATCTAAAAGAGTATATTGTACAAAATCCTATATCGGTATGGATCCCCCCCCCCCCTTGTCCTAACTGCATTGTCATTTGTCAGTATTTTAAAATTCTAATTTGGCCTGTTTTTTAGCACCCCCAAACTACCAAAACTCCATGTATTTTGGACCAGAGAAACCCCAAGGAACTATTGTAGACAATATTACAGATAAGGTCCTCGATCAGATTATTCCGAAAGGAGATGAATATGTGCCCAAATATGTCACTTATGGATGGACTCTGCCAGATGAACCAGCTAATAAAAACTAATTCGACGAAAGTTATGCTGCCGCTGTCAAGAGAACTACTAAAAAAACTGCTTTACACTCAAAAACGCCTGCTACACGCATTAAATGAAACGCATCTTGCCAATCTGCCTTCTTGAGCTTGAGATTACCGTCTCGTTTACAATAATTACTATGTAGCTATATTCGAAACATGTTACATTATGTTTTTTACACGAGGAGTCTTGCCGCTTTCATTCCGTCGAGCACCGGTTCCGTCAAAAAATAAAAAAAAATAAAATATTAATA
>JAQFZE010000457.1:0-26377 GCA_034695245.1 Dicyrtomina saundersi | reverse complement strand
TTTTTGAAAATCTTTTAATTGGCAGTTTCACACTTTTTGAAAATCTGTTAATTGGCAGTTTCACACTTTTTGAAAATCTGTTAATTGGCAGTTTCACGTTTTTTTGAAAATCTTTTAATTGGCAGTTTCACACTTTTTGAAAATCATTTAATTGGCAGTTTCACACTTTTTGAAAATCTTTTAATTGGCAGTTTCACACTTTTTGAAGACAAGTTATTTGTCTCGTTTTTAAAAATATTTTTTGAAAGTGTGTGTTTTTTCGTCTTTCGTTTTTTTTTGGCAGTTTGGCAATTTATGATAGCACATTTTTTTTAAAGTTAATTTTATTTTTTGAAGGTCTGTTTTATATTGTATGGAATTTAGGGGTTTTTCATTCAGCGAAAGCGGCTGATTTAAAATTTTTACAAAATTTTGCTATGGTATGATAAATTATTCAGAATATATAGCAGAATAATATTGTATGTTATATATATAGGAAGTTTCAAGTTTTTTGATTCAAGTATTTTTATGACTCACCTGCTGCTCGTCTGGGCTTTCCCAGGTTTTCATCCCGTATTAATAATATCTCAGGGTTAACGCTCTTCTCCTTTTTTTTCAATTATTTTTTTGTATTGCACCATAATTGTCAATTGTGGGGATTTCATAATCATAATGAAACTTTTTACTCTGTCTTTATATATCTCCAATCCTCCAACTCCAACCAAGCCATCCGTTGGGATTGTTAGTGTGCTGGTGCTGGTAGTAAGGGGTCGTGCATCAATGACGTTTAGGAAAAAGACAAATATTTTACCCCGCTCCCTCCCTCTCTTAGTTTAGCACTTCTACATTGTTGCGTCATACAAAGTTTATATGGATCGTTTCCTCCTCCCTCTCCTAAATCTGAACGTCATCGATGGGCGCCCCCTTAAGTATGATGAGTAGCATTAGCGCTGTTGTTTACAGTACACGAGCCTCATCGCGACTTTGTTCACAGATAATTTCAAATGTATGATGATGTTGTTGTAGTATTGAGATGACATAGGAAATTCAAATTCGAAGGACATCCGCATCCTTGCCACCAGTACCAGTGCAGTGGCCAGTATCAGTTATCAGTATTTGCCGTGTAGTGTGTGATTTGCATATCGACATCGGTACCTGTACAACCACCTGCTCCTAAAAATAATAAACAAAGTACGGATTACGGATACTTGAAAGATATGAATATAGGAAACTGTTAAAACTAAAGCGATTTAATACGAATGTGGTTTTCATGGAAGTAAAATATCCCACGGGTTTTATCCAGTTTTTTGCAACTGACAATAATGCAGATATATAGAAATGTGTCAAAAAAATATCTGATTTAATTAATACCATGAATTTATTTTTGTCCTTTTACAATGTAGGTAATCTCATTTATCTAATATATGCTCATAAATAATGCTCTCATATTTTTGGTACATTTTCGCTTTTTGAAAGTGTTGTATTTTCCAATTTAACATTTTTTTGAAAGCTTTTGATATTTTTGAAAATTTTTTTTTTGCATTTTTTAAAAAAAAGTTTCATTTAGCATTTATACATTTTTTGAAAGGTTTGGAACTTTTAAAAGTATTTCAATTGACAGTTTAACATTTTTTTAAATCACGATATCCGAAAGTTTTGTATTCTTTTTTAAAGTGTTTCATTTAGCAGTTTTACATTTTGTTATATGTGATTTGACAAAAATGTGTTGACACGCTATGGGAAATAGGAAAGCTTTCAAGGAAACAGGCTATACACTATACAACTACAGGAGGTGTACGTACAAAGATGGGATCGTAATCCTGAGGACTTTGACATAGTAGTGTAGCACCTGCTTTTCTGTCTCCGTCACATTTCAAATTTCAAACTCAATGAGATTCTTTCATAATAATTATTCGAAAATGGAAAAGAGGGATCTATTGGAAATGTGCCGTTCCAAGGTGTGTACTACATATCTACCTACATTACATTGCCATTGCCCTTGTCGGTAGGTTAATGTGTGGACATATAGGCAGGTACAGTATAGGTACACCTATAGTTTTTATTAGGCAAATCTCCGTATGAATGTGTAGGAAATAGACGAATTTTCTCGGCGGAATCGGAACAGCTGGGCTCTCGTGACGAGCTGAAGCTGAAGGAGGCAAAAGACATTATGTCTTATTAATTATAACTGACTAACATGGTCCCCATTGATGAGACTGGATGAATGAATGAATGGAAACTACGCAAAATTCTGCCCCATCATGTGACCCACCATCCTGAAAATTATTACGTTTTAAAATTAAATGCTCCACTAAACTCACACGCGAAAATCCGCTCGTATCTCCTCGAGTCACTTATTACACAGTCCATTTATTTTGGTGTCATGTATTTTATGACCTATAAAATGTCATTAAACTTATCTCAATTCTCAATATACTATTTTATTCACACAAAAAATAGAGCTCTTAAAAAGTCCCAGACAAAAACTTCCCCTATATTTTCTATATACAGTTTTACTATCTCTATCAAATGATCAGTACTACTTATATATGTACCTACGTTATACTTATATAGCTCCTCATTTTTTTTTAAATTTGTAAATAAATACGGAACTGGTATGATGACTCATATCTCATAGAAAGTCAAATCTACTTTAAAAAAAAATTAATTTCAAAAATAATTTGACAAAATATTACTGTGATGCGCAGGAATTAAATTCTACAAAAATAATAATTAAATTACGTCATATATTTTGGCGGTCGGTGGCTGGGAAGTGACAGGCTGACAGGTGATGATGGAGGAGCGATCGAGTATCTCTAAATTTTTGTTATTTGTTTTACTTCTTCTCCCATTGTCATCTCCAATCTGCCTGTGCGTCGTAATTCGTGATAATTGAATAATTCGTCATTCGCTTATAATTCCTCAAATATTTCGCACTCACAATCGACAATCAGCCAGCTACAGGATAAAGATACAGATGCGATGCTTTATGCTTTGTAAAAAAAAGTTAAAGAGGAACAGGATTTTTAACCATCTGTGTAGCATCTGTGTTTCTGTTTGTACAATTTAATCCAGTTTCAGCTCTGTAGTCTACGCATAGGTATTATATACGTATGAATTTACAATACTAGTATAGGAATTTGGTGTGTAGGCAAATGAGTATAGAATTTCCTACTATAGGGACTAGGACTACGTCGCATTAAGTAATCCAAATCACAGTACACACACACGACTCCCAATCAGAATTTATTCATTCATTTTTTTCCCCGTCCCATCAAGTTGTCGGCCATTCATTCATTCATGAAATCCAGCGATATGCGATGTGATGTGATACGATACGATACGATGTACGTTCATTTCATTGAGCAGTGAGCAGTTGGTCATGATTTTCGCAATATACTATGTCTATCTGTCTATAGATAGCTCCCTATAGATATACTGTATATCATAGTCTCGTCAGTTTTTCGGCGAAAATAAAGCGACTCCGACTCGATGAGAGAAAAGCTGTTTTACTATTTTTTTTTGCAGAGCAGTACTACGAACTGTTGACTGTACAAACTACGACAATAGAAATACAACCAATTTGCTTGTGTACTTGTCGGCATTAAATATTTTATTGCAGATTAACTATACTAATAAAGTTAGCGTGATTAAAGTCCCAGTCACTTTTTACTGTTTATAGCGTAGGTACTTTTGCCAGACACAGATTTGAGACGTATTTTTATGATGACTCTCGAGTCACATGATCCTCCCGCTGCCATTGACTTCTAAGTAAGTAAGTAAAAAAAAAATTACTTCCAGTCAATTGTCAATTATAATCCCTATACCAGAAATTAGACGGAAAAAGAAGGAGACAGACTCATTTGGAATTTGGGCAAAAATGCAAAATATTCTATCTGCCTCGTCCATTGCTTGGAGAGGTACGTAAACCTGATTAATTTTGTATTTCCTTAACGTCGTCAACAACAACTCGTGAGTATTTGCGATTTGTATGAGTGCTACTTGACTAATGATTATTTGCGATAATAATTTAATGCGAAATTGATTTTGGAATTCAATGGCTCACATTTGAATATGTGACCCAGACACAACCATGATACTAGTCATTTCCTACATGAATGAATAATTATCTACATATTGCCACATTCTTTGAATTTCTTTGACTGGTACTACTGGTACTGGCACTGGTATTACAGATATTCACGTAAAAACAGATTAATTATCTGTTTTTGTTTTTGTTGACAGAGACGTTTAATATCACGTCAGACGTCGTATGTATATATTTACATTTTATTGTGGGTTAATTAATTCCTGGAAACACAACAACAACAACTGTCTGGGTTGATGTTGATGTTGACAGATTCTGCATGCGAATCCTATATAGCATTTAGCTTGATAGTCTTGTAAGAGAGGAAATTTGCAAGTTTATTTGGGCGGTGATTAATAGTATTGATTTTTGATATGGGATCGTCCAAAAATGACGTCATCCGTAGGGTGGGGGGTTCTACTTGACCACATTGATCATGACGCCCGTGTTAAAGATAGCAAATTTTGCAATGGTTATAAGCTTATGACAAGGGGTCTTAAAAATGGTTATTTTTTAGTGTGACATCATTTGTGGAGGATCCCTATCGTATATCGGAACATACAGGCACCTTCATTGTGTATATATTTAAGTCGAAATCGATAATCAATGTCGTCGTGAGAGTGGTTCAGAGTATTTACTAAATTGCATTGGTTGGACCGGACCTTTACTTGAAAGTTGCTAAAAAATAATTGATTGACAAGAAGAAAATAAACGGAAATCTGAATTTCCTCAATTAACTCACTTATCGTTACAGTTTATGTAACTTCTATGTAATTTTAATCTATTTTTGACGGAGCATAAGGAAGGCATGGGATGTGATTCGCGTCATCCTCATCACTCATCACAACGACTACATGAAAGCTACATCTGTTTCTCTTTTGAAGTAAATGTCCCTGTGTCTGTTGCAATAGTCAAGTTTAAAATGTATCGAATATTCACTGAACAAATGACTCATTGTTCTCTACTCCGTCTTTAAGATTTGCATGTGATATAGTAGTAGTAGTAAGTAGTAGGAGCATTTTAAGATTGCAAAATTACTTTGTGAAAAAAAAATTAACAAAATATGACAAAGTGAAGAAAAAAAACATGATGGAAATGTTAAACTTGCCCTCAACTTGGTGAACAGAGCGGGACATTATTTTTGATAGATTATATAATTTACCGTATTCATCCGATTCATCCTCCCGGAAGCTAATTACTTTCTGTTCTGGGACACCCGGTCACTGTTCGAGACCCGGTTTGGATTTGGGATACAAAATACATGTAATATAGTTATTTACAAATATTCACCTTTTGACCCGGTGACTAATGGAGACCCGGTAACTAATTGAGCCCCGCGGGGATTAATCGGATAATGACGGTATGTGATGTGATATGAGGAGTGGAATTCCGTTATCCGTATCATGTGTTTTTTGACCCATCTGTAAAAATTGGATATTTATTTATCAGTAATTAAATTCTCGAGTTATTAATAATTTATTATTTTTATTCAGTCACATATATTATTATGGCGTAACTGGACTGCTATTGAGTTGACAGGATTAATAGTGTTTGGGTTTTTGATATATCGACGGTGACGGAATGGACTCGTGATCAATTCCGTCTTTTAAAAATTGGAAAAAATATAATTAATTAATTAATTAATTATTCAAATAATGTCAATACCATCAATGTACTTAATTAATGAATTTTGTCTCATTTTTTGTTGTGATTACAGAGATCAATTTCGTCTCGTCCAGTCCCAGGTCCCTGTCGAACTGGCTATGTTTGTGGGTGGGAAGTGTATGACAGCTTCACCAGAAATCTTGAGTACTACGTGTCCGCCTCGTGAGTCTTCATTTTGAACGAATACTATTAAAATTATGTACACAAATAGGCATTGATTAATTGATTTGTAAAATTGTGAAGTAGTACGTTTCTAATTTTTTTGCAACTTTTTTTTATGGAAATTAGGTGCAAGTGTACGGCGGGGGAGACATGTATAAGAATGGAGGATGACGTGTCCATTGCTGCCTACGTATACCGTTGCCGTGTGAGGCGACGACGAACGACGGTTCGCCCCACCAACGGCACCACCACGTCCGCCACGTCCTCTTAATTACATCTGTATCTTTAATCTTTAATCCATTAGTAGTATTAATACAAAACGCGACAACACACTCTACGTTACATAAATATTCCTACACAAATCTGAATTTAAACCGAACCCGTAATCCAAGTCCGTCTCCGTATCCGTCTCCGTATCCGAATCCGAATCTTGGAAAGATTCGAGCCTATTTACCCTGGATACGCTCCTCCGAATCCGAACCCGAATCCGAATCCTTAAATTGGAAGAACAGCCGACTTAATTATAAATTATTATATTAAAAAACTTTTGTTTTAAAATTTTACATTATTGGTAGGTACTATTTAGTATATAATTAATTAGGTAATTATTTTATTTGATCTGAAAATTACAAGTATACCTATATACCTACTTAAGTTACCACATACCAGAGAAATAGACCTCGACTAATAGTTGTTAGTATGTAGATTAGTTGTACAGATATAATATTTCTAAACATATGTGGCATAATATATATTGCATATACTTTTTTTTGGGGGGGGAAGTAGGGCTAAAAATTTTACTTTTAAAATTTAAAAGATAGGAGTCTATGATTTCAATTTTTTTAAAAACCTATTCTTTGAGCCTGTGTAACAGGGACAGAGTACCACGCAGAATATTGTTTGTTATATTTATTATATATTTATTATTACTAAATATTATACTTAAAGTACTACTGATACACGGATATATAGAAACTGCTCTAGATGTATTTCAATTTATTTAGCTATATACCATTTCCATTTCCATTTTTGAGACAGAAAGTATATATTTAATATGCATACATATATTTATAATATCGTCTTTGAAGAACCAAAATGACCCATTTACAATTTAAGCTAGAATCAAATCGAGCTATGTCATAAAAACAAAATGAGAAAAATGCGTAAATTAAGAGTTTTTGAAAAGTGCAAAATGTTCTATTTTTATGTTTTTGAAAAGTGTAAAATTTTCAATTTACATGTTTTTGAAAAGTGTAAAATGTTCGATTTACATGTTTTTGAAAAGTGTAAAATGTTCTATTTACATGTTTTTGAAAAGTGCAGAATGTCCTATTTAAATGATTTCAAGACATATTTGAATATTTTTGTAGATAGTGGATATTGTTTTTAGCTACAAATGGATATGGGTCATTTTGGATCTTCACATACGATATACATAGTATATATCTTCATATATGTATTTTTTACACTTAAACTCTGTTTAATTATAACATTATTGCCTCTGCTGTCACTACTCTATTTGGACTACGGGCACCTATATATTTAGAGTTTTGGAGCTGAAGGCCGCCGTGTATACATACTTTGTTTTTGTTTGTACTTCTAGTACATGAATTAATTATTGATGATTTAATAATTATTTATGTAACTAAAATTACTATCCGTATCCGTATCGTATTATATGGTAACCACACAAGACAATATTTTTAAAATGATCACCACAGTATTTATTCTCACACAATGCAGTTTTATTTTATTTTAGTTACGTGTCACGTATTTACTTTTGTCCTACGATAGTAATATAATTGTAAATAAGTATAAGTTATTATTATTACAAGTTTTAAGTTTTATATATTTTTTTCTACTATTTACACTGACTAATTATACTGATACTGAAAAATGTATGTGGATGTACTTTACTTAATTAACGCCTGTCTGTGTAGTCTGGGCAGAGAGAGAGAGATACTTTACCTTCACTTGTTAAGTTAACCTTTTACTATATACTACAAAATATTTTACATAGGTATTTTCATATGAATGAAACACAGGAGTACCTCTAAAGTTACACTAAATTTTAAGCTCGACAAACTTTTCTTTTCTTTTAAATTTAAACTCGAAAATTTGCTAAATAAAATTCCAAAATTTCCTTTCAAAATCATAATTGTTAATTATCTACTATATTGTAATAATTATTGTAGCTTACTTGTGGGTGTCCATATCCTTAAAGTATCTTAATTCTAAATTTGTATTTCGGATATTAGTTTAGTAAATTAGTAAATTCTGATAATCTGTCTGTTCTGCAAATAGAGAAAATCTGTACATAGAAATAAATGAATGTCACAATAGTTTTAATCTTTATATATGCAAAAAATGTTGTTAACACAATTCGGTACTCGGCAATCCCAGGACATTTTTATTGTTATGTTGTAAGTTCTATTATAGCAGCTTCATTGATGTAGTCTTGTAATAGAAAAAAAGCGCTTATAAATACACGTGTCATATGATACTTAGTTATAATTGTAGATGTTACAGTCACAGATGTAATTTGGAGACAAGCATAATATTACGTTATGTGCATGGAGACTTACCTATACTACAACGTACGTTCAAGTACGTTGTAAACTTTGTTAACTACTACGCGTAATATTTACTGCTTAATTAATTGTATTTTGAATTTCGGCTCAATTCAGGCCAAAATCCATTTGCAAGAAATAAATTATTATTATATATTGATGTATCACATGTCCCGTCCGCTCATCAAGTGACATCCAGACACACAAAATTATTTAGTAAAATTAGAAAACATATATACGGAACGAATGAACCATCATTTTTTGCATCACGCAATTTTTACTTAGGTACATATTTTTCAACTGAGCAATTCATGAATTTAATTGCGAATGGGAATACGCAGCATATAGTATACATGATTGGAAAATTGGAACTCGCCAACTCGCTGTAATAATTACCATTAAAAAAAAGCAGATTTTGCTTGAATTTCTAACATTGCGGATCTAAAAATCCAAATCCAAGGTCGACGTTATTATACGAAAGTGGAAGTCTTTTGACACTCACGCAATCCAATTTTTTTCTAAGCCTTCAGCTCCAGTTTTGAACAATTTCACTCCAAGTTTTAGTACTACACTCTACTTGATATCGTGACTCAGAATGTGTTTGTTTGTGAGTGGAGCGCAATAATGTGGATATCGTCTGTGAAGAACCAAACTGACCCAAATCCATTTGTAGCTAAAAACAACATCATATACTACATATCTACAAAAATATTCAAGTATGTCTTGAGAGCATTTAAATAGAAAATTGAGCACGTTTCAAAAACATGTGTAAATTCAACATTTAACACATTCAAAAAAACATGCAAATTGAACAATTTGCACTTTTCAAAAACATGGAATTAGAACATTTCACACTTTTCAAAAACATGTAAATAAAATATTTTTCACTTTTCAAACACATGGAATTAGAAAAGCTTACACCTTTTCGAAAACGTGGAATTACATAGAACATATTGCGCCTTTTCAAAAACATGTAAATAGAACATTTTACACTTTTCAAAAGCTCCTAATTAACGTTTTACGCATGTTTCTCATTTTGTTTTTATGACATATAGCTCGATTTGATTCCAGCTTAAATTGGGTATGGGTCATTTTGGTTCTTCACACACGATATATTAAATTTAAAAAAAAATGAAGTAACAATAATTAAAACTTAACATGAATATAATGGAATATAATTCCTTTTAATTTGGTATACGATGTAAAAAAAATCACATGCACACTATAAAGAGCCGTAGTAGTACGATTCACAATTTCATTTGATCTTCTAAGCAGTTTCATTCTACTTACTCTTTAACTTTATTTTGTGAATTTTGTGTGAACTACAGTAATTCCTTGTAAGAAATTCAAAAATTTCAAAAATTCAACGCTTGGTTGCTTTAGTATAACTAGAAAAATTAATTCAAAGAAGGTTTCTATCATTCATTACATCAAATAAAACTGACTCAAGAAAGTGTCCACAAGACGGAATACAAATCAAATGTCTGAGAGAATCACCAAAGAATTTCTGGAAGGTTGCTTAGGTCGTGGGATAAAAGGACTGAGCATCTCTACTGGGAGCAATCCAGGGGATGGCTACACGAGTCTAATGTTCAGCCTGGACGTGTCTTTCCTGGACTCGGACAAAGTTGAGTACTTACTCTTGAAGTGCTACCCTCAGCATCCGACGAGACAAGAGATTTTGAACGACACAAATATTTTTGCCAAAGAGTTGGATGTCTATCAAATTTGGATCCCGGAATTGAGACGGTTTCAAGAGGAGGAGTGCCTCTCAAGGGGTGTACCCCCACAAAAGTATCAACTTCCATTTGCCCCGTTTTATCATGGACAAACTATTCGATTTACTGAGAGCGGTCAGTTCAATTTTTAATTTTAAACATCTTTGTATTTTCTCATATCGTGTGTGAAGAACCAAAATGACCCATATCCAATTTAAGCCCTCAATCAAAATGAGCTATGTCATAAAAACAAAATGAGAAACATGCGTACAATGTTAATTATGAGTTTTTGAAAAGAGTAAAATGTTCTATTTTCATGTTTTTCAACAATGTAAAATGTCATATTTACATGTTTTTGAAAAGTGTAAAATGTTCTATTTACATGTTTTCGAAATGTGCAAAATGACCTATTTACATGTTTTTGAAATGTGCAAAATGACCTATTTACATGTTTTTGAAAAGTGTAAAATGTTGTAATTCCATGTTTTTGAAATGGTGCAAAATGTTCTAATTCCATGTGTTTGAAAAGTGTTCTATTTAAATGCTCTCAAGACATATTTGAATATTTGTAGATAGTTGATATTGTTTTTAGCCAAAAATGGATATGGGTCATTTTGATTCTTCACAGACGATATTATGTAATAATTAAATATCATTAGTTACTAACGTAGTGATAACGTAAAGTTTTTAAAACTTATTGTGATCAGCATAATATATTCAAATTTTCCGCCAAACCTAAATTTTCAAATTAAGACCCGTGTGACCCTCAATAAATATCCTATTTGTATATTTTAATACTAATATTTTCACTAACACTAACAAAATTTCCATAATTTCTTAAAAATTAATACATTTAAATTTCCCGCCAAATCTAATATATCAAATTTTGACCTGTACCAGTTGACCAGTTCCAGGCTTTTTCTGTGACTGTGTACGTCTTACATGTTTACGCAAGTTTTTGAAAATTTTCATTTTTTTTTTAAATTTTCGAAAACCGCGAAAAAATAGTAGGTAAATAAAATAAACTACATTTTGGTTAGTAATTACGTATTTTTATTTTACCTAAATGAGGTATGTAGATAGAAATAATTAAGTAGAAAAAAAAAACAGAGATTAAATTTTAAATCGGGGTTCCAGTTCCGGATCCGGATCCGGTCCCGTAAGTAGTAGTTGGTGGTAGCAATCGCAGTTGTGGGGTTTGCTTCTTGTAACAATTGAAATACTTTTATTTCTGATTGGTTTTCTGGGCGTTTTGTTTGCAGAGCACAGGGATGAGAGCGGGAGGGCGAAGGTGTTTCATCCTTTGGACAGCTACTTGCTCATGATGGACCTACGACGAGCGCAAGGGTTTCGGATGGCAGAGAGACTTATAGGCTTTGACTGGGATCATTACCACTTGGTTCTTGTAGCGCAGGCCAAATTTCATGGGCTTAGTTGGGCCTACAAATGTAAAAACAATATTTCAAAATTAGAGGACCAATTCATTTGTCTCCAAGACAAACTGTTTAGTGGGAAGGGACGTGGATTATTTGGTGGTCTCGTGGAACAAGGTTTAAAAGCCGTTTTGGACATACTACGAGAGACAAAAGGGACGGGCTCAAACGTGTACAGGGACGTTTCCGAGTTTGGGAGGAAGGCCACGGATATTTTGGCTCTGTACTTTGGTGGCTCTTTGGAGAGTGGAATTGTCAAGGATAAAGATTCCTGCTTAAGAATCCCGGGACCAACTCTCCAAAATGAAGGTACGAACAAGAGATCATGTTTTTTTATTTTTGAAAATTTGGATCGCTTAATTGTACATCGTTCCTTCCTACGATTAGTTCGTCACCTGTCACCCGCGGAATTCACAATGGGCACAAACCCATTTTTTGGAATTTTAAATCATGTGCTTTAAAAATATCTGACATTTTCCAGAGATATTTATTACATAGACTTTCAATTATTTACAAGGCAAGAGTATAACATTTTGGGCCTTTCAGAAAATATGCTATTAAAAGAATTTGCCATTTTAAAAAAACGTATATTGTTAGATGATTTTGCAACTTCAAAAACTTTTAATTAGGAGATTTTGCCTTTTTTTAAAACATACAATTAGAAGATTTTGCACTTTTCAAAAACATGCAATTAGAAAATGTACTTTTTTAAAATATGCAATTAGAAGATTGGAAAATTGGGAAAGATTTGGAAAAAATATGAAATGTGAAAATTTTGCTTGTTTAGAAAAAACAACTAGACAGCCTCAAGTATTCAAATAAAAAAGGAAAATTAGAAGTGTGTCTTTTTTAAAAATACGTCATGGATTTAAAAAAAAAACTTTGGTTTTATTAAATAGCTTTGAATGATGCGTAGCCCTAAACAAAGAATTGAAACAAAATAAAATAACTGAATTTAAATGCTACACACAGAGCCCTGGTTGGTCTCTACCCACGGGGATTGTTGGCTCAACAACATGTTATTCCGCTACGAGTCCAAGGGAAACAAAGGACAAAGGGGAACTAGTGTGGAGAGCCCTGTGGAAATAATGCTCGTGGATCTGCAGCTCTGCCGTGAGAACTGCCCCACGACGGACCTCGCCTACTGCACCTACACGAGCACGGACCACAAATTCCGGGAGAAGCACATGGACGCCGCCCTCGAGATCTACCATCGTCAATTCATGGAGATCTGCACCGACTTCCGAGTCCCGCCCCTCCCCAACTTCACTCTGGAGGAGCTCAAGAGACGGTTTCACCGGGCGCGGGCCTTTGGCTTCGCCATGGCGCTCCTCGGCCTCCCCATCATGCTCAACGACCCCTCCAACATCTCCGACTTGGACACTCTGAGTGAGGAGGGGGAGGGGAGTCGGGACGTCGCCGCCATGATTTCCAGCATGACCTCCAAAGCATGTCAGAGTGCCCAGTTTCGTCATCGGGTCACTGGGATGGTCGAAGAACTGTATGGAGCGGGTGTCATTTGAAAATCATTTTAAATTAAAAGTACCTATTTCAAAGTATCGAAACAAAATGTTGTTAATATGTGAAAAACAAATGTTAATTTTTTAAGTACGAATTTTCCCATAATATTACGCTAATTTTTCAAATATTTTGAATGTTTTTGAAACACCATTTTTTTAAAAAGCAGATTTTTGAATTTTTGATGGACAATTTTCAATATTTTCTTAAAATTTAAATTAATATTTTTTAATATTATGGCTTAATAATATTTTACATATTGTTTCTGTAGGCGGATGAATTTTTTGTAATTCGCAGTGTAAATTAAGCGAGGTTTTTTTAAGAGATATCGGAATATTTCGATGACATCATTTATGGACGACCCCTACATACGGCTGATATCTGTTTCGACTGGCCCTGCTAACAGGTTTTGGTCTAATTACATTTATTATACATATATATCGCGTGTGATGCCATAAGCGTGTTTCGTAAATTGTGGATTTTCTGTCACTACTCTTCCACACACCCACCATCTATAATGTAATAACAATAATAATTACAATTTCCAATAACAAGCAATAGAAAAAAGTTGTTTTTTTTCAATAAGTATAAATTGTGTAAGGGATCGTCCATAAATGATGTCTCGGGTAGGGTCAATGGGTTTGCTTCGACACTGACATCTTGATGACATCCCATGTAAAAGATAGACATTTGCGCAATGGTCATGGGGATCCTATAGAAATGGGGTCATTTTGATGACATCATTTATGGACGATCCCTAATGTAATCTACGAAAGGCCTCCACGAAAGTATTTTTTTTGCTGAATAAATAAAATCTAGATATAATAATACACGCGGTCTAATCTTGAGAGGCAGGAATTCAATTACATAGTACACGGGCCTGGGTTATTAACACAAGATTACATGGCTGTACAAGGACGTACAATAGTACACGGGGCTGGGGCTGGGAGGTCGACGCTTGAATAGAACACGGGTACACCTTGCCCACTTTAGGAAACACGGTTATGATGAGAAATGTGAAATGGGAAGTAATTACGTGTAGGTTGTTACTTAAGTGTGGAATTACTTACAGAAGGTCGGGAGACGCACTTCGCACCTGTAAACATAGGCACTGAGGTCCAGATCATCCTCTCGTCTAATGCACGTCGTTCCCTCCTCGCAGTCGCACCTCAAAACAAAGACAGGAAAACACACTTACTTTTGTATACAACATTCAAGGGGTCCAGAGCACCTCATTTATGTTTTTGAAACATTCAGATCTAAATAAATTGGAGGGGCAAACAGTTGGAGGTGGATACAGATTTCTGCCAAATTTTAGTATGTTCCGCATCCTCCATCTTTTTTTACCCCCTCCGATGTTTTCCCCTTTCTTCCATTACAATTAATTAATTAAATATTTTTGAAAAGTGCAAAATTTTTTAATTACATGTTTCTGAACAGTGCAAATGTTATTATTACTTGTTTTGAGAAGGTTGAGAAGGTGCAAAATGTTCTAATTACTTGTTTTAGAAAAGGTGCAAAATGGTCGAATTACTTGTTTTAGAAAAGGTGCAAAATGATCGAATTACTTGTTTTGAGAAGGGACAAAACGTTCTAAATACATGTTTGGAAAATGTGCAAAATGATCTAATTACTTGTTTTGGAAAAGGTGCAAAATGTTCTAATTACTTGTTTTTGGAAAAGGTGCAAAATGATCTAATTACTTGTTTTTGGAAAAGGTGCAAAATTTTCTAATTAAATATTTTTGAAAGATCCTAAATATGGCAAATTGCACAAATTTTAAAAGTGTACAGAAAATTTTCAAATTACTTAAATACCTACGTGTCTTTGCAAAGTTTGAAAATTTCAAAAGGTCAAAAGGTCAAAACTCAAAAATGGTCTAATGATAACAAGTATAGTTAGTTCTAGTTTTTAGTTGATGATTTTAAAAATTAATTTTAAAACATTCCATGCAAATATTTTCATAGAAAGCAATCACTTTTTTTTTATAAAAGTTTATAAAATCTCACTCAAGTTTTCGAGATTTCTTACATACAATTAAATATAGCATACAAGACAGCGTAGGTTATATATACATATTGCTCTACAATTATTTAATTTATAACTTTTTTTACACTGAAAACAACATTATTTCTAAAAAATGTTATGGAAGTATTCGAGTCTCAAATTGTCTAAAAATAATGTGAACATATTTTTATAAGATTTAAATCGACGATCCAAGATGTGAAATGACTCACTTGGCATCAATATAATACTCGAGATTCCTTGTATAAGTATCATACACCTCCCAGCCACACACATTCCCACGTTTACACAAGCGCTCAGGCTTAGCTGATTTCTGAAACAATAATAATTTCCAATTAAATGTGAACACATTATTAGAAGACTTTATGAAAAATTTTAAATTGAATGATATATTAAATGATACTAAATTCAATTTTGATGGCTTACTGTTGGGGGCGGGGACGTGGGTTCTGCCTCAATTGCAGCTGACTCCACTTGTCCAACATCCAATCCAACCGCAGCCATTGTCACCACAATCGTGAACAGCACTCTTCTCAAACCCGAAAATCCCTTCATTTTTTTAATATTAGATTTTTTAAGTGATTTTCTACTAACAAAATCGGACAGGGGAAAATTCAATTATTTAAGTAATTAGTGTAAAAGAGCTCAGGTGGTTTGGATTTTTTATGGACATGGACATGGAGCTTCGATCTACTCGAGTGACAACGCGATTGGAACTGAACAGAAAATTGCTTCTAGTGAAGTTTAAGTCAAATTAGATAAAATGGTTTTCACATAATATGATAACACGAGAGAGTTGTTTTGTCCTTTTCCTTCGGTTCGGTTGCCAGCAGACTTAACTATTAAGGATCGTCCAAACATGACGTCATGGGTGGGGTCCATGAACCTGCTTCGATACGGATGACATGTTTATAAAATAAAATCACATCTATAGCAGAGCCCAGAGTTGAAAACAGAAAGAGATGCTCGTAGTTTGTTGACATTTCCGTATTATTCACGTGTTATTCCAAATTCCAGCTTCCTTGTGTCAAAATACATGACGTCACCTCCAGAGTCCAGAGATTAGCTCATGAACAAACATGTCAAAGGTCAATATTAACTTATGAGCGATGTGGCAATGCAACCTTTGAACTTAAGCATTCCCATTTCAAAGATCTACATAGTATACCACCATTGCTGCCATTTGTGATTTTTTATATTTTGATTACGTCATTTATGGACGATGCCTGATAAAACAAAATGATTTCGACGTAAATAATATTCTTTTTAGTAATATGTATATACCACCCATAAGTTATTATTTATAACATTATATTTAATAATAATAATTTTATTGCATTGCAAACGCCTGCAAATGAAGAGTTATTTGACAAAACGGGATGAGTTCATTGTTTTAATGTTTACACACACACGCTTAATATTTTCCAACCCATCCTGCACTTTGTTGCATAATATGTGAACCTTGAAAACGAGTGACTATAAATCCAACTTTAAAATGTCAATTTACACGCTCTGTGTGTGTTTACTTATTGTGTAATCAAATTAAATTTTATTTTATTGAGCTTTATACATAATTCAATTTTCAAAATTCCAACATTACTAATTTTAACTCAAAACAATTATGATTATGATGAGCTATAAGGAGATCAAAATATACTACAGAGACGGAGAAAATAACTAAAAACATATATAATAAAAACCACTTTTAATTTGTGTATCCCAGCGGTGAGTGTCGATCCGTAGTTTTTCTTGCGCACTGCACTCTATTATTCACTATTCAACATTGTATACATAAATAATTCAGATTCCTGTAGTTAAATACATTGGTAAAAATTAAAATATAATTAATACATGGTATTCCATCACCAATTCAAAAGCCTGAGCATGCAAAGTGCAAAGTAAAAAACGTTAAATAAATTAAATTATGCCCACTTAAATATATTTTACAATACTCATTTAAATGCTTGTTAATGTTTTACTTGTATAATATATATAAGTATACTTAAATGCTTACATAATAATTAACATGGAAAACGAAATCGCTATATCGGTATCGTTATCATTACTATATATCGTCAGTGAGGAAACTGAAGAACCAAAATGGCCCATATCCAATTTAAGCTAGAATCAAAATGAGCTGTGTCATAAAAAATACGAAATGAGGAAGATGCGTAAAACGATAATTTAAGAGTTTTTGAGAAGCGTACAATGTTCTATTTCCATGTTTTGAAAAGTGCAAATCGATTTATTTACATGTTTTTGAAAACTGCAAAATGTTTTATTTACATGTTTTTTGAAAGTGCAAAATGTTTTATTTACATGTTTTTGAAAATAAATTTCATTGTTTTTGTAAATAGTGGATATTGTTTTTGGCTAGAAACGGATATGGGTATTTTGGTTCTTCACTGACGATATGGTTCCTAGAGGTGCTTCACGTTGCTTAACACTTAAAAATTGTCAACTCAACGGCTTTACAATTAATAAATTGAGCATATATTATATACGGAATATACAGACTTATAAATATGCCTACTTTCAAATCCCGGAAAAGATTGAAAATAGCAATTTAGGAAGGTACTCTGCACTGCCTCATAAAGTTAGCGTTAGCACCGTCCATGTAATCAACAATAATTTACTATACAAACGACATCCGAATCCAAACCGGAAAATGGGAACATGCATGAATGTAATATGGCAACATGACAGATTGATGACAAATGTAATAAAAACACTATTTCAAACTAAAGTTCTAACGATAACGATAAAAAATGAAAAATACTTAATCAAAATTGAAAATTCTTAAATTTAAAAATTAATGTTCGTGAGTTAAAATGATTTTTACAAAATTACTTGTACCAACATATATGTACTTAATTATTTACTGCTTCTACATTAATAAGAATGGCACGAGCATTGAAAATTAAATAATGAATGAATACGTTTGAAAAAAAAAACGTAATAAAAAAATCATTTAATTAATATTACATAAATACATTACAAATACAGAGAGATGTTGTTGTATTATAATACCAAAAAAAAGTATGAGAAAGCATCCCACGAATTAAGTAGATAAAGTAATATATGGCTTGAAGCTCAGGAATCAATATCGAATTCGAATAAATATCCACGAGGATATCGTCTGTGAAGAACCAAAATGACCCATTTCCAATTTAAGCTACAATCAAAATGAGCTATGTCATAAAAACAAAATGCGAAACATGCGTAAAATGTTAATTAAGAGTTTTTTAAAAGCGTAAAATGTTCTATTTTCAATGTAAAATGTCCTATTTAAACGTTTTTGAAAAGGTGCAAAATTTTCTAATTCCATCTATTTGAAAAGGTGCAAAATGTTCTAATTCCATATTTTTGAAAAGGTACAAAATATTCTAATTCCATGTTTTTGAAAAGGTGCAAAATGTTCTAATTCCATCTTTTTGAAAAGTGTAAAATGTGTTAATTCCATGTGTTTGAAAAGTGTAAAATGTTGTATTTACATATTTTTGAAAAGTGTTCAATGTTCTATTTAAATGCTCTCAAGACATATTTGATTATTTTTGTAGATAGTTGATATTGTTTCTAGCTAAAAATGGATATGGGTCATTTTGGTTCTTCACAGACGATATATAAGATATAATACAACATTGGGGTTACATATTATCGGGCATTGAACAAAAGGATTAAGTAACATGTATAGTTACTGTAATAATATTATAGTGTAAATGTAGTTAGTTACTTAATATGTGTAAATACTTGCATTTCGATTATCTATTCTGCCTAATGTCTAATTATATTTATTAGTATTTTATAGGCGGACAAAAAGGACGGTTCTTTAAAAGTCTATGTTTAGAGTTCAGTTTCAGTACAGTATTATCAACTCATAATAATTATTTCTTAAAATATTTCAGTAATATTAATATTATAGTTTAAGTTTGCTTCGTTGCGTAGAAGTGTTGAGTGTGGTTTGTTGCTAAATTACAATTATTGTTAATAACAAATTATCATACTACGATGAACTACGGTCTTAACCATTACCCCAAAGTCAAAGTCAACAATTATTATTATTAATGATGATAATGGGTAGGAATAGGTACATGTTTTCTATCATCTATGTTTTACATAATTTATAATATCTTATCTATAGTCACAGTAAAAGTTTTGATTTTTTGTGATACACACACAGTATATATGGCATATATTAATTGTTAAAATTAAACATCAGGTAAGCTGGTTGTGTACACGCTGCGCTGTTGAGAGTCCATGTCGACAGTCGAGACTTTATCTATAAATTAGTTAGTAGTTAGTACGCATGCACGGAGTTAAAATTACTGTTTGATTTTACTTACTTAATTTACTTAACTTAAAAGTACTATAAATAAAAATTAATACAAGTTACTTTTTAAATAAATACTTGGTAATTGTATGTAAGGTCATTTACCGTAGTCAGTGATCCGTAAGTTCGATAATATTACTACTAATAAAAATTAATTTAAATTAACTCACATACAATCAAGTGAGACAAGTCCTTGGAAATTTTATTAACAAAACTTTTTTTTAAAACCGTTTATTCCATAATATACTTGTTCTTGTGACTTGCTCAACGTGTGATCTGCATTTTTATTTTTTCTGTTAATAATTACAGTTTTTTCTAATAATATTGAAATTCCGCACGTTGTACAGTAGTACACTAACGTATATTTTATGTTTGATTACAGCTAAAAGCTACTGTTCTTATTTTAACTTCATGAGATGTTCACACTCGGCGGCAATATTAGTTGCAATCAATTTCGAGTCGGAGTCCATGGACAGGTCTTGTGTAATATCCTCCGCTGTGCTGTCATGAAGATCTGAGATGGACTCATCTTCAAAGTCTGGCTCGGACGACATAATATTATTGTTATTATTATTATTCACGTGCTGAGATTTACTCTTCCATGGATTTGAGATATCCATTAAATTCTCAGGCTCCTTCTCCTTGTCGTTGTCAGGTTCAATGACCCTGTCCTTCGTGTCATTATTCTCATTTTGAGACTTGACACTGTCCTTGTCGGACGCCGTCGGCTCCTTCTTCAAGCTTCCACACAAACTTTTATCTTTATTCTCTCCTTTGTGACTACTGCTCAATGTTTTATTGCTCGCGGTGGGGGTGGAACTTGTGGAGTCCTCGTTATTGCTATTATTATTACTATTAGATTTTTTCTTGGGAATTAATTCACTCCCGCTGAATTTTTTATTTAGTGCTTCCATCTTTTGTTTCTCAGTCATGAAGCCGAAATGAAGCTGATCCCGGGACTTTTGTTGGAGGGACTGATCCGAGTTACAGGATTTTAATTCCTTTCCTTTCTCTTGGAGATTTTGTAAGGGATCCGCGGATTTCTGTGTTTTCTTTAGATTATTAGCGTCAGCAGGCTTCTCGAATGAGAAAACTTTTTGTTTCTTGTCGCTGTGACTATGGCTATGACCTTGACCTCGGCCATGACCTGACTTGCTCACACTTGTGGTTGTGTGCTCGGATTCACTCGAGTCACTAGCTCCGGTTCCGGCTCCAGTCACAGTTCCGCCAGTGGCTGCGTTCAGTACAGCTGCATCATCATTAGAATTCGTATTGGTCTGACTCTGATTTTGGTTCACGGAAGAACTAGCCAAAAAAACACTTGTGTTAACATGTACATTAGATGCATTACCCGTGGACCCAGGGGACTGAGCTACATCCACTCCTGAACCTGACACTTCGAAATCACTCAAGTTCTCCATATTGGGTGGCGGGGAGAGGGAGGTCAAGTCGACGGGGTGTGGGGCACCCGAATTATTAGCTACATTTGGTGACCCTTCAGCTCCCGTGGAGCTTATGTTGAATGTCTGATTTAGCGCTGCCCCTTTCCCAGCCCCAGCCCCTGTTCCTGATGTGGGGGTGGAGGTCAAGAAAGGTAAGGTTGAAGAAGCACCATTTACAGATTTCCCACCAGTTCCACCAATCTTTTCATTATGAAGCTTTCTTCTCTCGGACAGGTAAGTGCAGAGTTCGGGAACGTGCGGAGATCCAGTCGTGGAAGAGTCACCTCCAGTGACTAAGGATGTGTCAAACTGGACGGGAGATTCGACGACGAGCAGTGTGCAGGTGTTCTTCATTCCAACCCACTTCAGGTACTCGTAAATCATGGAGAGTATCGCCGGGTTCGCTCGGGTCGCATCAACCTGTGGGTTTAATCAGTCAATAAATCAACGATGGGGTCAACGTTTGACATTTAGTATTTAGTTAGGAAGGGAAAAAGTATATTACACCGACAAATACATACATGTAATATAAACAACAACAGTAATTTTTGTTTCGAAAGCATAACTACTAACCAAGCTAAACATCATTTCTATTATACACATCAATATTTCAAAGACAGTATAAAATTATTTTATTGGCAGACTGCAAGTTCGAAAAAAATAAATATACAAGACCGTGAAAATGACTTACCGTGACTTTTTCCTTTGTCTTTCCATTTTTTTGAACAAATTGAGCAATCTGAGATTTGATTTCGGATAAGAGCCCACATTTTCCCATTAAATTCCATATATACTCTTCTACTTCCTGATCATGCTCTTCCGAGGTCATCGTACTGTCCCCAGTACTTGGTTGTGACATTTTGAGTTAGTTCTCTAAAGAAGCTTAATTGTCGACTCGGAATTGTCAACTTCTTCGGTCTCTCTTACAATTATTATACTCCACAGTTCACACCAAAATCACAACACAACTTCGAATTTGAATTCACCAACACCAATAATGTCCCATTTGACATTTGATCATTCTCCAAATGCCAAATAAACAATACGGCTTTGTTAATTAATTTACTTGTAATTACGATTCCCGAGATGGCACCATAAATGTAGTCCTTAAGCAGACAACAGTTGAATCCAGTATCGTAATAGTACTTAGAATTTAATTTAGGTTGTAGGTAGGATTGTAGGATTCGTAGAGTACGTTTTGGTTGGTTCGTAATTAAATCAGAGAAATCACAAATTGAAATTGAGATTTACCAAAAACAGTAAAACAAGCAAGTAATTATATTTAAATAATTTTGGAAAGTGGTTTTATTACTTGAGGTGACACGACAGGCGGCAGGGCCAAAGTTGAAAGTTACGCATACTTACAATCCATTTACTTGACAATCCCCCAAAACAAGAATGCGAAAATTTCGAAATGCGAAACCAGCCATTAGTTGTTAGTAATGATTGTAATTTTGAATAAATTTTTGATGCTTCCAATTTTGACAGTGTTTATACTTATAGTTGTTAGTACTTCATGAATTTAAAAAGCTATTCTTCATCGGATGAAAGATGACCACATACAACATAATATTATGAAGAAATTGATTTTATGTATTTCATATTTCTTAATAATATTTGTTCCAATTTAAACTGGCAATGATGTGTTGTAAATACTATAAACAACGTAGCTTTTTCTTGAATAAGTATTTTATATTATTATTACAGAGTTATTATACAATAATGTGTAAAGTGTCCATGTCCATGTCCATGATCGAGGACAAGCACAAACACTACTACTTGACTTAAACTATGAACTAATTAAATTAAATGCAAAATAATTCCCCTGATATGTAAGTAACTTGATTGAGTGTGCATTTATTTATTTTGCTCTCCTTAAGAACCACTGCACTGAACTAAATTAAACTGTTTGTAATAATTTATGCATTTCCAATATTACTTATGACTTTAACTCAAATAGTAAAATCGAAAATCGAACAACAGAAACAACAAAATCCCCATACAACGACAACAGCACGAGAATCCACAAAAGTTATGAATTTTTAAAATGACGACATGTATAGTTGTTTTGACACGTAACTTTTTTGAAAAATAATAGGCGTTAATTATTTTCCGAAGTTCTGGACAAGAAGGAGGTGAAAATTATTTGTTTTGAAATAATTTTTATAAAGTCCTCTGCTTCCAATTCCAATTTTGATTTTTTACACACAAAAATAGAAACAAAACACGGTCGTGTCGTGATTCAAAGTATTCAAGGCGCCCTCCTTTTAGTTTCTATGACTATTTACTTCCAAAAGTGACAAGACAACTGACAACGCTCACAGGTTACTTACAGATGAGTGATGAGATCAAGTCATTTCAGCCTTCATATAAGTACCAGAGATGCCAGAGAATAGCTACTAAGTAAGTAGCTACTGAGTAAGTACCCCAATCGTGCAAAAGACATTTTCCTTCCATTAAACAGTAAATCTAATGGTGTGACCAGCACTGCGAAACACTCGAATATGGTGAATAAAGAATTAATGGAAGCAAACTATTGCCTATTAGCTTAGGGGTAAATACGTATACTTTAGCATTTTGTTGGTTAGGGAAATGTATTTTTTACGTCTTTCTTCAGCTTGTGATTTTTGCATATTTCCGAGAATATCTAGGAATACAAAGTTTCTGTAAAAGAACACTCGTTCATTTTAGGTGTGATTTTTATACTGGGAGGAAAATGTCCTCTGTACGATTTGGGAGGAAAACGCCCCGGGGGGAAAGTGTCCGTGGGGGAAAATGCCCGGGGGAAAGTGTCCGGGGGGGGGGGAATATCCGGGAGGAAAATGTCCGTATACCGTCACTTTCAATTACCCCACTATTCTTACTTTATAATTTGGTTGTTTTTTACAAGAAACTTTTATCTATTCTTATTTATCATAATCGAATTTTATTATTCCAACAGAATTCGATGAAATTAACTTTGCAGAATGAATTATTAAAAATTAGGTACACATTAAATCATAGAGAGAGAGCGCCTAATTGTGACCGGGTCCATAAAAGTCAAACTTCGAAAAATCATAACTTCCAAAACAGATGAGCTCGCACAGAAAAACTTCATGCACACAATAATGTTGTCTTGATCTTGCAAATAATCCTAAATGAAAATCATAGTGCTTCCAAGATACAATAATAATAATAGGTTGAAAACGCGTGTGGAGTTACTCAGTTACTATTGTCGGTTTACTTAGAATAGTTTATTATCAGTTTTAATTAAAAAACTGCGAACCAAAAAAAAAGAAACAAAATGTATACTAAACGTAAGTACGTAGTACGTACTAGAAATACATAGTGAGTGGAGAATCAAAATGGTCCATCTCAAGAAATTTAAAAAAGCTAGAATTAAAATGAGCTGTATCAAACAAAAAACACTAAATGAGATAGATGGTTAAAATGTTAACTACGAGTTTTTGAATAGTGTAAAATGTTTCATTTACATGTTTTTTAAAAGTGTAAAATGCTGTATTTACATGTTTTTTAAAAGTGCAGAATGCTTTATTTACATGTTTTTGAATGTACAATTCATACTTCAATTTTACAATTAGAAATTAGCATACAATTGACTATAATTCAAAAGGTTTATTTTTTGCATTGTCTCTTATGGATTTTTAGGCAAAACACGTCAAGTCCAATATTCTTAAAATTTTCTAAACAAACTTCGTCCTTTTAAAATACTTTGGTAGAAAGAAAGCTCCGTGGATTTATAGATACCTAGACGTCAAAATACACATTAGCTATTTGTACACTTTGAGAAGAAAAAATCAGTAAATTATGTACTACATATTATATACACATCAGTATCAGGGGTCGTACAGAAATGATGTCATCCAAATATCCCCATTTCTAACACTCTATAGGACCCCTCTGTAATGAGCTTACTCATTGCGTAAATGTCCTTAATTGGCGTTTAATATTTCAGTAGTCCCAGAAACGTTTATTGGTTTGGAAATGCCACAATTCCGAATGTTCAGTTCAGATTTCATGATTTTGTTCTTCAATATTCCGGATATTTCCGGATTTTTCAAACCCAATTTCCGGATTTTAGGTGTAAAAAATATTTTTCATTTTTTTTAAAACCATTTGTTTGTAACTAATAAAATGTAATTGAAACTAAAAATAATTTGCTATCTTGGTAGTTTATTTTGCAAAAAAAAACGTCATTTTCTTCAATGATTAAAATATGCAAATATACCAAAAATTATCAATTTCAATTAGTTTTTTTAAAAATCAAAATATTTTGCAATCGCGCAAACCACTTGAAGTTAGTTAGAAGAACGCGGGAAATAATTTAAAAATGTCCTTTTTTCCTATCTATCTAGTTGAACAAAAACAAATATATTAGAAATCAATATCCCAGCATAAATACAAATTGTGGATCGATCAGTGAACTCATTGTCCTTCAGTTTCTTCAGCTTCTCGTCGTCAGTTTCAAACGCATATACATAAAATGTCAAAGTTTCAGTTTTTTAAATATACAGATAACAATACAATCATTCTACGATTTGTGACATATCGTCTGTGTAGAAGTAAAATGATCCTTATTCAATTTAAGCTAAAATTAAAATGAGATATGTCAAAAAACACACTAATTGAGACACATTCTTAAAATATAAATAAAAGTTCCTTCTGAAATGGTTTTTGTTTTTGATTAGTTTTAACTTAACGAGTATTTTATTTGTCTTAATGTAAACACATTAAACAAATTATAAATGTATTTCCATATCCCTGTGGCTACTGTAGACTGTAAAAGATAGTTGGGCAGTATATTTAGCTACGTTATTTTTCACAATTTCAAATAAAAAAAACAAGGAATTTAAATTCTTTCATTTCAATAAGGTAAATAATTACTACTGTCAAAATTTTGTTGAAAAGTAGTTATATAAATTTTAATAATTTATTTAACTCGAATTCGCTCATGATTTCGTAGTCAAATTGAGTAAAATGAAAAAAAGACGCCAGGCGAATCTAATTAGGTGGTCAGGAGCCAACGCACAGTATTAGTACATGACGACAACGACACAACCATAAACCACAAAGATTTTATATCTATTAAATTACATAATTATTTAAAAAAAATGAACTTAATCATAATAGCAAAAGGTGGCCATTGACCAAGCAGTAACCAAGAATAATTTATTACTAACAGAATTCACAAAATGCAAAATGGAATCCACCAATTCCAATTTCCAATGTTCACAGCAGAGCAGTACTCTACTCCAATCCAACGCTAAACAATCCCAGTTACTGCTGACTAATTTCAATTAAACTACGGAAATCAGCATTCAAACCGACACAACTGACACTGTGCTGAGGAAACGTATCTAGACAAATCCATTGGAATGGAAACTATCGAGAGGCGACAATAGTACAGTATAGGCGAGAGTATACATATACACTAAAGTATAGTACACT